>ML681982.1:560627-665569 GCA_007922195.1 Podocnemis expansa
ACTCGTACACTACTAGAGCTGGCCAGTTAGGTCTCAAGTTGTACTGAGACTTGTTACAGTTTGGCTAAGATCCCTCTTCACACATTAGAGCTCATTCCAATAGAATTTCAAGCATCTATACAGCCTGTTTTTAGTAGCCTTCCCATATTCCATGTGGACGATCATGCAAGAATGGTTACCTACCCTATAGTGACTATGGTTCTTTGAGATGCCGCCTACACAGCTTCTGCAATCCACCCTCGATCCCTGCTATGGACTCCTATTCTTATGGTATTCTTGTTGATGAAGAAATGCCTTTCCTCTGATATTTGTGATACCTAATGTGCTAAGGAAACCCATTAGTACAGTATGCAACTACCCCACCCCCAGATCCCCTTTTATGAGAAGCGTGAGAGGGGCCAGTTAATGGTCCCATTTAATCCTGCTACTAAAAAACATCAAATCTCGCATGCAACATGGAATATGCACTCCAGGTGTGGAATCTGTGTGGATAACACATCCTAAAGAATCACATTGACTGTAAGGCAAGGGTATCAAACAAAATCATTTGCTATAGTTGGCCAGATTTGACTTAAATGTTTTTCAAGTGGGCAATACATACCACAAGTTGACATACTAGGGCATTCCTGTGGAATTCCAGAGTGATGGTATGTGAGACTGCACTCCGCAATACCCGCATCTCCCCCCACTCACACTCTGTCATGGAAGAGAATGTGGTCTTGGGGAGCGCACTCCCACATAACCAGCACTGCAATGTTGCAAGAGCTGATGCTCCTGCAGCATTGCAGAGCAATGGGTATGAGACACCTTTCTCTCTCGCTTTTTCTTTGTTAGAGAGAGAATGTGGTTGCAGAGCAGTCATGGGCCCGATGGATGAGGTTCATGGGCTGCATCTGGTCCTAAGGCAACATGTTTGATACCCCTGCTGAGGGGTTAGTAACCTTTTTCTTAACTATGCCACAGACTTCCTGTATTAGCTTCAAGAAGACTTTTAATCTATCTCAATTCCCCATCTGTAATATGAGAATAGTACTACTCTTTGTCCATCCTTTGTCAGTCTTGTTTCTTTGGAATTGTCAGGGAAGGAATTGTCACCATGTATATCTATCAAGTCTCCACTGGGGCATCTACAGGCATGTACTCAAGAGGATTTCATGAAAGACTTAAAATTAGATCTCATTTTCTAATTACATGCCTCAGATTTGAAATGTCTGATTTTTCCAAAACAATAAAAAGATGATAATGTTCTTGAAAGGTGCAGGATTCTATAAACAGCACACAGATTTGGTACACATACTGACAACACAAATTTCTAAAAGTGGGATGAACCCTATTCTGGAGAGTTCCTATCAACCAGCAAGGGAATAATCCTTGTCATTGTCTATTCAGGCCTTGTCCTTGGCTGCTGAGAGTGCCAACAAGGGGACCTATTGGTGGAAGTGATTTTTGTAATGTACATACTTGCTTCCTAGGAACTGTATACAGTATATTCCCCATCACTTGTAGCCTTTACATTAAGGTTGGATGCCTTTTCAAAACACACATTATAGCTCAGCTGCAAGCTGTGGGTATAGAATGCAGGAATGGCAGGATGGAATGATATAGTAGCTTGTGTTACAGAATCATGGAAGTGCAGGACTCAAGGCAGGACTACATAATAACTAGAGCATTCCTGACAGGTATTTGGAGGTTTTTAAAATGAGCTAGACAAGGATTGACATGCCAACCCTCCATAGGCCATTTGTTTGCTTAAGTACCCTGACAGTCAGTTGTTTTTCTAATGTCTAATCTAGACCTCCCTTACTACAATTTAAGCCCATGCCTTCTCATCTTATCTTCAGAGGTTAATGAGAGAAGTTTTTCACCCTTCTTTTAGGTACCTGAAAATTACCGTCTACCCCCCCAACCCCAATATTCTCCTCTTCCAACTAAACAAAACTTTTTTTTTTTAATCTTTCCTCATCATGTTTTCTAGATCTCTAATCATTTTCTTTTTTATCTCTGCTCTGGTCTTGATCTAATTTGTCCACCATTCCTGAAATGCAGCACCCAGAACTGAATAAAGTATTGCAGTTGAGGACTTATCAGAGTGGAACAGAGTGGAGGAATTACTTCTTTCATCTTGCTTCCAGCATTCCAACTAATACATCTCAAAATGATGTTTGCTTTTCTTGCGCCAATCTTAAATTGTCTCATATTGAACCTTCAATCCAGTATAATCCTTGGATTCTTTATGTAGTACTCTTTGCTAGGCAAGCATTTCTCATTTTGTACATATGCAATTGAATTTTTCCTTCCTAAGTGGAGTACTTTGCACTTGTCCTTATTGAATTTCATCCTCTTTCTCTAGTTCATCCAGATCATTTTGAATTTTACTCCTTGCAACCCCACCTGGATTGGTACTATCTGCAAACTTCATAAGTATACTCCCTATGCCATTATCTATTCATTGATGAAGATGACAGAACCAGACCTAGGACCAATTGCTGTGGGATCCCATTCAATATGCAGGAGGTCAGACTAGATGGTCATAATGAAGTGGATTAAAACCAACTTCATGTTCATCTTCAAACTGCCATCACATGGTAATGACTTCTAATCACTGTATTACACCAGTTATTTGCAAGTAGGGCTCTAAGCTGTCCAGATCCAATGTCTTTTAATTTTTTAGTTCTAGTGATGTTTGTAAATCTTGATGCTTTGTGATCTGAGCTATGTGAAATTTATCCTCTAATCCTTCACTTACTTTTTTCTATATGAGATCTAATTAAGGGGTAGAAATACCAAGTGAATTCCTAGTAATTCAAATAACTCAAGCTTGCCCAGTAGTTTAGTTAGCAGCCTGCTCTTTAACAATATGAATACTACAGTACTAATACTTTAGTAGCATGTCAATGCCACAAGAGAGATTGGGGTTTTATTCTATTTGCCACCATACAATATGTGAAGAGAATGTCCCTGTTCAAATGTTTTTTTCCATCAATCTTCACTGCAGGGGCTGTAAAGGAGATTTCATAACTGAGCCATTTTCTTTAGGTGACCAATTTGAGGAACTATCCCAGATCAAGATGTCAACAGGTGATATTCTGGAACAAATTGACAAATTTAACAGTAGCAATTCACTAGCACCAGATGGTATTCAAGCAAGAGCGATGAAGGATCTCAAATATCAGATTGCAGAACTAGTACCTGTTTAATGGAACCTATCACTTGAATCAGCTTCTGTATCAGAGGACTGAAGGATAATGAATGTAATACTTATTTTTAAAACAGGCTTCTGTGAATTACAGCCCTGTGACTCTAACTTCAGTACCTGACAAATTGGTTGAAACCATATGAAAGAACAGAATTAACAGAAACATAAATGAGTCCAATTTGTTGGGGAAGAGCCAAACAGAAATTATGCCAGATCAATCTATTAGAATTCTGCGGGGGGTCAAGAAAGATTAGGATAAGAGTTTCACTAGATTGAGTGTAACTGGGCTTTCAGAAAGCAGTTGAGAAAGTTCCATGCAAAAGTCTCTAAAGCAAAATAGTCATGGGGTAAAAGGGAAGGGTCTTTCCTGGGTCAGTGACTGGTTAAAAGGTAGGAAATAAAAAGCAGAAATAAATGGTCAGTTGTCACAGTCGAAAGAGAAGTAGCTGGATCCCCCAGAGACCTGTATTGGGGCCAGAGCTGTTTCACAGATTCATAAAATGATCTGGGAAAAGAGTAAACAATGAGTTCTACATACAGCACTAAGTTCCCCAGGATAACTCAAATAAAAAGCTGACTCCACAGAATCACCAAGGCTTCCCACAAAACTGGGAGACTTCCAGGGGTTAAAGTAAGGAGGAACACCCTGGAATGCCATTCCAGGGCCCCCTATTTTTAGGGAGCCAGCATTCTGGGCACCCTAAAAATAGGGGAACAGGCTGGAATGCTGTGTTCTGGAGACCCCAAAATAGGGGGATGCACCAGAACTCTCTGTTCTGAGGGCCTCCTAAAAATAGAAGCGTGCAGGAATGTGTTCCCCTGCCAGCCCCGGGATTCTGCGGTGGGTGCGTGGCCTCCCCAGGTGCCGGGAAGGAAATGGAGGGGAGGAGAAGCCAGGCGGCAGGAGTGAGCCACATCATCCCCTGGGGCTGGCAGGGGAACGCGTTCTGGCATGGTAAGCTCCCGCACGTGTCTATTTTTAAAGTGCCACCACAGTGTCCAGCAAAAAGCTGGACAAAATCAACTTCTTCATTAATGCCTGCCAGGTGTGGTGGTGGGGCAGTAGTTGGGGTGGGTGAGGAGGCCTCCATTGGCATGAGGGGGCCCCCAAGTTATATTTCCACCCTTGCAGACTTCACAAGAAAATGGCAGATGAAATTCTGAATTGGTAAATGCAAAGTCATGCACCCTGGCAGACGTAATCCCATCTATACATGCAAAGTAATGGGTTCTAAATGAGCTGCTACCCCTCAAGAAAGAGATCTTGAAGACGCTGTGGATAGTTCTCTGAAAACATTTGCTCACTGTGCAATGGTAATCAGAAAAACTAACAGAATGTTAGGAGCCATTAGGAAAAGGATAAATAACAATACAGTAAATCTCATTATTTCACAATATAAATCCATGGTACACCTAATTGGCTTAGTCATGCCCAATATCATAACATTTATGAGGGTCTGTGGTCTCTGCTTATTGAGGTGTTGCAGATAATGAATAAGACACAGCATGAGCCTTCAGACCAAATATGCTTGGGGAAGGTTACTCACTGTTACGCTTAACGGAAACATGGAACTTCATGTCCTTACACTCCATGAAAATCACTTACTGTCAAATAGAGAAGGAGGAGGTGTGTGTGATGGTGATACTGCCACTGACTTATAGAAACAACAACTTTAAGGTTAAGATTTTGCAGGAAAATGAATGAGACTTTTTTAAATTTAAAAGACAGGCAATTTTAAAGACTGCAAACATAGGATACAATCCTGCAGTATTTATGCTGAATTATTCCCATCAATTCCTATTGACATTAATAAGTGTTTTTGGAACAGGGTTTGTTGTGGGTCAAGGCCTCCCCAGTGCCCCCTGTTGGGGAAAGCAAAAGGGGAATGAGCAGCGAGAGTGCCTCCACTACCTCAGGGCAATATTGCTCCATGTCTACAAAGTCAATATCCCAGTCTCTACATAGCACTCATCAGGGCAGCATGCCCTAATAGTCACAGAGTCAATAACACAACCAGTATGCAGCCCTGGGGCCAGGCAGCATGGTTTGGTGGCTACAGCATGAATTAGGAGACAGGATTATCTATAAAGAATATGGTACCCAAATGGGGGGCTCAGGCCCTCCTGCTCCACTGAGCCCCAGCCCAGGGCTCTCTTGGTGCCAGGGTTATTGGCACCAAGTCATTTGGGGATCCAGGCTGAAAGATACTGACTTGTGTTCTATGCCACCCTCGGTTCTCCCTTTCAGACCCCCTGGGCTACTTCCTACCCGATAGCAATAGCAGTTCTTTCATGGATCTCTGGCATCTGTGGGATCCTGGGCATCTGTCTCCATATAGTTCCTTGGTCATATCTGCACCTCTCTGAGGTCTCTGGGGTTGCTCTTGTTTCCAGGGTGGGGCTGAGGCAGCTCCTGGTCAGGAGCCTTCAGCAGGTGGCCTTTCTCCTTGCTGGTCAGTCCAGACTGAGCTGAGCTGCTCACTTTTATGCTGCTGCAGCAGCCTGAGCATGCTCAGCAGGACTTAAGGGGCAGTGCTTCCACCACCCATAGGGACTGCTGGGCTTTGTTAGTGCGGGGTGGATTCACCCTGTCACAGGACTCTAAACCCCAGTGCAGAGGTGGCCTTCGACAATTCGGGGCCCTAGGCAAAGGCCCATTGTGGGGCCCCCTAAAGGGCCCACTATCGGCAGCCACTGCTACCTTCCCTGTCACCCCAGACCCCCGACACCCCTAACTGCCCCGTACCACCCCCCAGGACTCCTTGTTTGTTTTGCTGAAGCAAACTAACATGACTATCCCTCTGGAACTTATAAATTATTCTTGAGCATGGTATTTTTAAAGATCTTCCCAACATGAAGCTTGTAAGTTCATCTTTCACATAACATAAATGAGCTAATGCTGAACTACAAAGTTAAAGTGAACATTTTAAAAAAATTTAAAAAGTATGAGCATTAATTAGTAAATAAAAAGCAGTAACATTAATTATGGCTCAAAAATAACTAAAATACTATATTTAAAATTTTGGCAGTTCAATCTTACAAATTTTTATATAGACTTGGGTGTATGTGCACTAGACATTTAATACAAATAATTATAATAAAAATAAGTAAAAAGAGTTTCTAGTGTGTAGCTATAAATGAAAAATACTAAATGTCAGTTAAATTCTCTGAAGTACTCAAGTTTATAAGACTCTGGACTCCTCAAAAATATTAAATAGTAAGTACAAAAGAAGCTAAAAAATTACTTACAAAAAGAAAAAGACATACAGCACAGACATCACACACAGGTGTAATGATTGCCTAAGGGCAGCACTGTATTTAGATGTAGCAGCCTATATGGCCCTACCTGGTAACCTGAGCTAAACAAAGCCAAAGGAAAAACTGTCACAGAGTCAAAGGAAAAGGCAAAAGAACAGGTGAAAAAGAAAAGGCAATATTTCACAAAATTAAAAAATAGCAGAATAAATGGCCACACTGAGGAATTAAAAGCTGAGGCCACTAGAGAAGTTCCTGGTATTGTGCTGTCTATTACTTGCTCCTGCTTCTTTAGCATGTCAATGTGAAGGTAATAGGCAGACAATGGTGAAATCTGCAATTCAGAAGAAGCACAGATCCTAATGATAGCTTGCCTTGATGAGCCAAGACTGAAAAGTGCTTAGGCTTCCAGCAATACTAGCTCTGCTAGATGGGAACAACTTCTGTATTTTTCTATATTTTCATTTCTGTCCTCCAGATTGAAGACGGGGCCCCTTACTGCTTGGGGCCCTAGGCATCTGCCTGCTTCGCCTACCCCAAAAGCCGCCACTGCCCCAGTGCAGCAAACCATTTATGGTGCTTGCTTTGGTCCTGTTGAAGTAAGTAGAACTGAAGCATGTACGTAAAGTTAAGTATCTGTGTAAGGTTCTGAGTCAGTAAATGAATATGGTTCCTGGTTTTTGTTTATTTTCCTGAAAGATGTTCAATATGCTTTCCGAATAGTTCATGCTTGATTTTATGAGCAGCTAATGTAGGAAACAAATATTTTTTCAAATATGTGTTTATGGATGCAGAGAATGTTTGTGTCCAAGGGAAAAAACAACTGCACATCAGACCAGTGTAACTAATATGAACATTTAAGTCCTTTTTAACTTGTGCAGGGATTGACTGCAATCTCGTTGATGATACAACTTTTAACGGGCTCTAGGAAAATGGTCTTTTCAGGACACACGTACAGCTTAGTGATAAAATTAATCAGATGCCTGTGGTGGTAATTATTCTGATAGTCCAGTCATTTGGATAAAATTCTCAATTGCCACTCTCCAGGCTTTGGCAAGCAATTAAAGGAAAAGCTGACTTTGACAGTCTAAAAGTCCATTTAATCATCTTTAAATGTCTTTGGAATAACATATAAATAAATGTGTATTAACTGGTATAGATGTATGCACACATGAGATGGTTACTGATTTGGAATCTTAAGCAAGTTTTTCCAAAGTTTTGTCTTGAATTTAAACATTAAAATGTATGTAGACTTTTAAAAGGACACACGTGATGTATTGTAGTTTCCATTGCTTTAAAAAGCAATGACTTTTTCCTTTTCCCTATTCTTTCTTTCTTTTCTTTCTGGCCAAGTCCAGGCCCACGTTTAGGTCCAAAAGAGCACTGAAGAACACAAGAGAAGGAAGTTTTACTTTTAGCTGTAGAGTAGGAAGGAATTTTTGTCTGTGAACCTGCCAATGTGGAGCCTGTCTTTTGTGGAACTCTTTTTGTTTTATAGTGAACGAGTTTTGTAGATATGGACATAGCAGGATTACTGGTTTCAGTAAAATTCTTTGCAATTGTGTGAATTTAATGGTCTGAAAAGGACTAACTATATAGCCGGGAGACGGTAGTTGTTCTGAGGTAACAAATGTAGGCAACCTGGAATGCAACCTTTCTCTCAGCTCTGCTGATGTGCTTTAGGCTAAACCCTGACCTGAACTAATCATGTCTAGAGGGAAGAAGACCAGAGGCTGCTTCATCCACTGGCATTTCTAGGCCCCTAAGCTGTAACTGCTCTCTTATCTGTCTCTAATTTGTTTGAATCTATTTGGTAGCATGATGCTCACAACTTTTGGAAGCACATGCCCAAGAACTGTTTAGAGAGAGATTGCTATGTCCCTGTTCTGTTGCATAGTGGCTTTATCATAGGCATGCAGCTCAAATGTATTGGCTGTTTTTGCTAACTTACTGCCTAGTGAATTCATACCTAACTTTCTGGGCTTCATCATTCTTAAGTCTCTTTCTGCATTATACACTGCACATATTTTTCACATTCTTTCATGCTCTTAGAACTGAAGATGGGCTAAAATCAGAAACTGATTAATAAACCTAAAAGGAGTTGCAAAAATGCAAACACCAGTTTTTAAATGAGATGAGGCAAAATGGTGTGGCTGAGGGAAGGACTCTTGTCTTTATCACTTCCTTTTTCCTGCTCTGCCAATGACTCTAACAAGAATGTAGATACTTAACACAGACTAATAATTACAGCTCACCCCATCCAAAGGAGCAGTAAATATATTAGTAGGAAACCCGGCAGGTGGTCTGTGGAATGAACTCTAGTTTTAAAAACAAACCGTGCGTAAATATGCAATGACATAAAAGAGGGTTACCTCGGTTGACCAGGTTCTTTTAATTGTCTAGCTTTGTTTTGCTGGGCTGTTCTGCTATGGATACTGTATCACTCTTTGATACATAAAAACAAGGATGTTTGAAGTTAATGGCAAAAAATGCATTAATCTGCTCATAGGCAGTCTGAATAGTGTGAGTAATTCTATTCCTGCAAAGTTTAGAATCCTGTTTATTCCCTTTAGTGCAGTTGGGTTTACAGCATCTGATTCCCTAAAATGGAATCAGATCTATGGAAGTCTGCAGTTTGTTTAGAGAAATATAATGGATCAACGTGGCCACATTCAATTAAACCAACTCTCCCAGCCTCTGTAATCTTCAAAACATTTTCAGGTGTGGTTTTTGTTCTCCCTTGTAAATAAAGCAGTGCTAATTAGATTCAGCCTTGCAGTGGGGCTCTGTAAGTGTGATGTAATAAGGCCACAGACTGAATGCTAGGGGAGTCTAAAAAACAGAGTAGTTTACCTCGTCAATGTGTATGAATGTTTGTGTTAAGCTGGTGAGAGTGTACAGTCCAGGTTACAGACTTCTACTACAACTATTGTTTTCACATACTCATAACTCATCTGAAAATACTTATGGGTGAAATTTTCTATGCTTGGTGTAACCCAGCGGTAAATAGTTTGTGAGGCTTGAATGAAATCTGTCCAGCAATTTTAATATAGTGGGATGTGGAGAAAAATATATATACTTACTATGATTCCAGTGAGCTGTGGAATGTGAGATAACCTGACATTCATGAAGGTCTTATCCTTATCTTTAATAGTGGGAAAGTAGCTTAAATGTCGAAGCATTAGGTTTTATAATTCTTCTAAAACTTTTTGTTTATATTAACCATTCTATTTCCAGATGTTCTTGTAGTTTAGATAAATGTCCACATCTCTTTTAACCATTACTAAAAAGCACTGGAGTGTGTTTTACCAAAATAGCTGGTATGTATGAGGGGCAGTGCATGCTGATCAAACATTATAAAAATAAGGACGTTACTGGAGATTAGCTGCGCTACTTATGCAATGACTTCATTTGCATGAGTGCTGGCACTGCACACCAATACAGCAACAGATTTGCACACTCCTTTTATCTTTTAAAGAATGAACATACCATAATGCAGGCAAACAGATATGAAAATCATTTACAGGAATTCTTCTTGATAAATCCTAACAACTTTTCCAAATCTACTTTTCTTCCTCCTTACAGTTCTTTTCATTTATGCTGACTTTGTCTGATTATAGCTCCTCCAGTTAGATGTGGTTTTGTTTGGTTGTTTTGGAAACAAGTTGAAAATCAACAAAAATGTGAGATGAAATTTCAGTTGAAAAATCACAGTGTAAATGAAAATTTTCACTGGAAATGTAAAACTTGGAAAAATGCAACTGCAGTGTAGGTCTATGTCTAAAACCTGAAAATGGCAATGCAGTCCCAGAGACTTCTTTTCCCCATTGAAAAACAACTATCTGATAAAAAATTAGTGGAAAATTTGATGTGTGAAAATTGCATCCATCTCTACAAACTGTTATTTTCAATTTAGTTCCGATACATCAAAAGAAAAAGGATTTATGTTTCTCTGTATATGTGACAAATAACAATTTTAACTATCCCAAACATGACTTCATTTTGGCACCGAACATGAATATAGTGACATGAAGCAAGTCTATGCTCTACTTTTATTTGTAAAGGATGCACTTACTTGCCTACTGTGAGATTCTTGCACCTTTTTCAGAAACATCTTATCAAAACAAGACACTGGATTGGATGGCCATGGGGCTGATCAGAATGGCAATTTCCTGTGTTCCAGTGTTACCTGACAGACAATGCTATTATCTTGGGGCATGTCTACACAGCTCTTTTATTTCGAAATAACACTCGTTATTTCGAAATAAAAAAAATTTAGTCTACATGACGTTTCCTTATTTCGAAAGGACGGACCTCGTCCTTTCAAAATAAGGATCGTCCTTCTGAAAAAGTAAAACCTACCCCCCCCCCCCCGAAAAGACCATTATTTCAAAACGGATGTTTCGAAATAACGGCTTTAGACCCGTTGTTTCGAAACAACGGTTCGAAACAGCAGTCCCATTGCCGTTATTTTGAAACATCCGTTTCGAAATAATGGTCTTTTCGATCCCGCGGTTTCCCTTATTTCGAAAGGAGCCCTTTCGAAATAAGGGTTTTATTTCGAAATCGGTCCTTTCGAAAGGACCGATTTCGGAATAAAACTGTCTGTGTAGACGTGCCCTTGGTGTTTTCAATGGGAAGTAAGTGAACTGATGCATCATTCAGAGACAATCAGTGTGGAGACCCAGCAGAGGAATGATCAGCTGACAAGTCTCTTCTGTGTTTTGTCTTATTATGCCAGATATCTCTACACTTGGGGAGAAAACTCAAGACTAACAAATTCATTCATAGAACTGCTTCAGGGGCATATAATGAAATTCAGCTGAGACACTCATTGATTTTGGTACACCTTGTGAAATTATTATGCAGTAGGAATAATTTGATGCAGTTGGCAATCTTCATGGGAGGAGTGGAGCGTGTGACTAAAGGACTTTGTTGCTGTGAAAACCCACTTCAGAAATACTATACAAGTCACTTAAAAAAACACAAAAATCAATAGGACTTTATTGTGCCATAGCTGTGGATTTCCAAGACCTGCAGCAAAGTCCATTTGAAGCAAATAAAAGTATTTCCCCTGACTTCAATGAGATTTGGATCAGGCCCATGGTGCTTTATGAAAAGGCATAGGTCCTGTTATCCACACTTAGAAAGAGACAAACAGAGACAGAGAGTATCGGACAAAATTTTTCATATGTAGTCTCTAACTAGAATGCCCATTTCAACCTCTGAAAAGCAGACCTGAAATTAGTAGACAATGCTGAAAATACAGACCCAAGTGATTGCCCATGGTCACACAGTTAGTTAGCAGGTATAGTGAGAAATTAATCTTGGTCTCTGAATTCTCAGTCCACCTTCACTGGATTGTACTGTCTATTATGTACAGTTGAGCGCATGGTTGACTCGTGAACATATGACTTTCGTAGAGATTTTTCTTCACACATTCCTTTTCTACAAATAATAAATCAAACCAAGATGGTGTCTTGCAGTGAGGGGATATTCTGAATGGGGGATGATCCAAGATAAGAATTATAAGGTGGATAAATCAAGGTCAGAAGTCAGGAGCCCAAAGTATGTAATTTTTATAACGGTAAAGTTATCTCAGGAGTGTGTCTGTGTTTACATTATCATATAAGCATGTTTTATGTGGAGGAGGCAGTATTTCTTTGACCTTCAATCTCCTAGCTCACTCCACGGACAATTTGTTAGAAGCTGTGCTCAGGGAAATGGATAACAAATTGAAGCTTCACAGAGAAAATACAGAACTGGAATTGATAATCAGATTTGATTGTACAGTATTGACATTTTGTAGATTCCAGCAGAAATTTGAGGGCTGAAGAAACACTGCTTTTGATTCAAAATTTGAGGGGTGAAAATATTCACCCATCTCTTATTCCCTCTCCCCAATTATTTTAAAGGCATTGCTTTTGGTTTTATTGAGTTTCTCTGTGCAAGTGGAAAGAGACACATTGTTTTCTTTTGTATTTGTCTTTTATCACTAGTGTTTTACAGAGACAACACTGCAAGCAGCAGTAGAAAATACAGTTTTAATAAAGAGCACATTCCATGTCTTTTATCTGTAATGTAAGCAGCTATTCATAATGCAATATTGAGCCCAAAATGTAAGCCTGAAGGCAAGTTTGATAAATAACAAGCTGTTTTAAAGGTATTAATTAAAGACTGTGGACAGAACATGCCTGTTTTAAGGAACTCTACTTCTTCCCCCCTGCATACTTACTAAGCCACTTTCTAGCTGGAGTGTTGTGACTTGTATTAAAGATAGACACACATCTTTCATGTATCTGAAATAATTTTTGTTTCCTAAAG
Source organism: Podocnemis expansa (assembly GCA_007922195.1). Lineage (NCBI taxonomy): Eukaryota > Metazoa > Chordata > Testudines > Podocnemididae > Podocnemis > Podocnemis expansa. Next base: position 573,403 of record ML681982.1, read on the forward strand.
GTTGTGACTCTACAAAGGTCTAGAAATGACTGAATACCAGAGTTGGATGGCTCTCTAGTTGTTGGACAACCCTGTTGGGAACTAAAAATAACTGTTGCCAACTTTCAAAGGGGCAGCTGTTTTAGTCTAGTTCAGAAAAACAAACAAGAAGTCCTGTGGACCTTAAAGGGTCACACTGTAACAGCAAATAGAAGCAGTTGTTAAGATTTAAACACTGGGGAACAGCATGTAGAGGAAGATGAGGTCAAATCACCTATTGTAATAAGAAAAAAAAAATCCAAAGTTCTTATTGAGCCCTGAAGCAATACAGTCAAATTTACAACAGTTGATTTGACCTCATCTTCCTCTGTATGCTGTTCCCCAGTGTTGAAATCCTAACAGCTGCTTTGATTTGCTGTTGCAGTGTGACCTGATCCCAGGACTTACACTTCCCTGCATTTATTTCCTCCCTTTCTATCAGTTCCTTCATCTTCAAAGAGGCTAAGTGAGCTTCTCTCCCATGAAAGCTCATGCAATAAATCAATTTGTTGGTCTTTATGTACCACAGGACTCCTTGTTTGTTAAAATGTAACTATATTAGTCAGCCTATGATTCATAGATTCGTTCATAGATTTTTTTTTATTTTTTTTTTTAAGGCCAGAAGAGATCTTTGGATCATCTAGTCTGACCCACTGTAGAACTTTGCCATAGAATTTCATTCAATTACTTCTATATTCAGCTCAATATAGAAAGTAAAATAGTATTTACTAATAAAAAATAAGGACTGACTCTTGTCTCTGCTTATTATGGTTTAAAAAAAAATAGATATAGCTGCCAAAGCAAGTGCTGAAAATATATATTGTCAGCATGGATGTATGAAAAATGCCTCAATTCATGGACACATCCTCATATTTATTTCTTACGAAGATTGTAATTGCATGAAGAAATTAATGGTAATAAAATTATGGAAGAAAGTGATGAGGGCAAAAAACATTTTCTAACAATACCATGTTCGGGCATCATCAAAGATTCTATAATTTAATGGTTACAATGTCTCTTGAATGCTTATCACTTTTAACACTGGGTCATGAATCTGAAGCTGTGAAAATATCCCTACCATTTACTTCCCGCTTATGTGAAATGTTTATTGGATGTAAGCAATGCCATAGAAGAACATAACAGGTGTTAATTTCCTTAATGTGATTGCAATGCACACTATGCTTCCTTTTGGCCCTACCATGAGAAAACATTAAGCTTGGGATGTAGTGGTGTATGTAGGTGCTGGAACTAGGATGCAGGGGATGCTGCCGCATCCCCTGGCTTGAAGCGGTTTTCATCTTTAACCCTGGATATGCTTCAGTGGCTATTAGCACCTCTACCATAAAAATTGTTCTGGCACCCCTTGACTGTGTAAACTTTTGAACTGAATTAACTGGTGTGCTTACATGATTCAGCTACTCAAAAACATCTTCTTACTATCAATGAGAGAAAGTATTTCACTTTTTTTTTTCCCATTACTTTTTGGAGCCCTTAATTGTCCATTGCCCCAGGAAAGCTACCAAAGTTGAACCAGCAGTGTTGTTAACTCCATAATTTGAGGTGCCTATGCTGGTTACTGTATACTTGAGTTGCTGAAAATAAGTGATAAGTGATTTAGTGCTCAGTCTATCATTTTATACTGTTTGGGTTAATATATTGTTTTCAAGAAATAATCAATCTCTCTTTGAGACGTGAGATAAAACTGAGGCCTTGACCACCTATGATAGGCATTTTGTGCTTCTTGTGACCAAATTCTATCTTCTCTTGTTGTTCCCCATATCTAATATTCTGCCAAAGCTTCTGTTGGAAAGAGCATTCTACAGTACACAGTGCTGATGTTTACTGTTCAATTGCTGTACTATTCCGCTCCAGAGGTAGCTGCGTCAAAGTGGTAGGTGAAGTTATTCACTGCCTTAAACCACGTTGAGCTAAGAGTGGCAATATGCAGATGATGAGTCAGATGGGCTTTTCATTTGTAGTTACCTGGGAAGTTTTTCATGCCTTAGGAAAATGGAATGTTCTTAAGACAGTTTAAAAATCATCAGATGTTATTGTACAGCCTACCTACCAACTGATAAATGATGATAGCATACAGAAGGACAGAATAAGGAATGGGAAATATTAGCATGGGAGTCCAGGAAAATGGGCAGTACTATTTAAGTGGATGCCTCCATCTTTGTCAGTCCCCGCTGTTCAAAATTCAGGCATTGGATTCATAGAGTAAATTTCAGTTTGCTCCACTTACATGCCTGGGGGGTTCCAAAGCACGTCTCTTGGAAGTTCAGAGCAAGTAGAAAATATTAGGTTATAAAACTACCCTGTAGACTATAGAGAAGGTTTAGCTTTGGTGTTTGGCAAATAAGTATTTTTCAATATAGTGGAATTAGATTTTATTTTACTTTATTTTTTCTTAAATGCCTTATCTGAGATCTTTCACTTAAAAAGCTTAAAGTAGAAAGAGATTTGGAGTAGATACAGCTGTGGACCAGGACCAGTTGAAACATATTTATGATTTTTCTATTTTAAAAACATTCAAATCAGTTGAAAAGTGAAAATGAGTTGTATTAAAACATACCAAGCTTCTGGTGTCATGTGCATCGCTGTAAATTTGGAGGAGCCCTGCTGAGGTTACACTGTATATACACTAGATAAAAGATCAAATAAGCTTGGGGTCATATTTTCTTGGGCATAAAGTCTTGATTTATTTTTCTAATTTTAGTTTTCCCCCCCTAAGTGTGCAACTTAAGCCACAATTTTCAACTAAAGTTAAGCACCTAAGTAAAGGTGACTTGATTTTTCAGGAAATCCCCATAACTCCCTTTGATGTTAATAGGAGATATAAGAGCTCAGCAACTTTGCAAATCATCTCACTTTAGCGTAAGTACCTAACAGTAGACAACAACAGTACATTTAAAAATGCTTGTTTGGCAGCATTTAATAAAAATTGAGTGAATAAATGTTACTAAGGCAGAAACATTGATCCTGTGAGAACATTCTAGCCTGGTGGCATTACTTCTTACTGAAGTTGACTGGATGAACAACTAATCTCTTTCTCTTACGCAGTATAGTCAGTTTTCCTCTACACTAAGGCTCTCCAAACTGTGACACACCTGCGGGTGGGTGGGTCAGGGAAGGGGCCCCAGGGGTCAGGGATCCGGTGGGTGGGTCAGGGAAAGGGCTGGGGAGCTGGCAGGCAGGTGGGTTGGGGATCTGGCCTGCTAGTAATTAAGTAAAAGCAGATTTGGCCCTCAGGTGAAAAAGTTTGGAGACCCCTGCTCTACACCATTACTTAACTTTTTGTATTTTGACTGACTGAAAAGTGCAAGTCTGTTTTGTGAAGCTATCAGACATTGTGGTTCATGGATGTTCTTTAGAAAGGGTTATAAAATTGACTCAGACAGATGAGTAAACCCACTGTCTGATATGGATTCCATTTGCTACAATTAGAAAATCTGAAACAACTGCAACTCAAATGTTAAAATATTTGCACAGAGGGGATGAATTTGAACCCTGGGGTCTGTTATTTAAATTCAAAACATTTTGATAGTGTCAATCAGTGTATTTATCTTTCATAAAAGGGACCCTCGCTAACATGCCTATCTTTGCACTGTAACATGATCACTGTAAAGAACATTATACATCCCATCTGTTAACTTCTTTAGACAACTTTCTGGCCTTTTGCTGCCAATGTTTTTGCAGGCTTAGCATCCTGCAGTGGGTAAAATGATTTGATCTTGATACACTTGCCCCCGCCCCACTTACCCAGTGAAAGAGACTTATTCAGCCCCAGGTGGTATAGTTATGACAGCTTTGAAAATCTGACATTCATTTTGGTTGCTAACGTGCTAAGCTCCTCTTGTCATCCTGTAATCTGGATAGGTAACAAAGTTAATAAGACCGTGCAGATCATTCAATAAATGAAAAGAGTGCATATTTCAGAGGCTAATCCTTAAAATCTCTTCTTTGACCAACCTGCCTCCCTCCCCAAAATAAATTGGGGGTGGGGTGGGGAAGGAGGGAAATGTGTTAAATCCTGTGTTTGAAATAACTGACAAGAAACTGTATATAAGTAATTGGAACAGCTGTGCACCTCCTAGTAGCAGATGGGTATGCTGGGAATGTTACACAGTTGTAATCATATTTAACATGCCTGTCATAAAATCGGGTCCATCAGAGTATTAATTCTGTTTTTATATGGTGCTCATCAGGGTTCAGTGTTGCACTGCACCACAGTCAAAGGCTGCCAGAAAAGAAATTAATCTCTGTATAATATTTCCACATTGAGTTATTCTTAGTTGTGAACATGAGAGGGCTGTGGCGCCTGAGTGGTTGCGGTATCCTATGTTTCTCTTGTCTAAGAAAATGAGGGGCTGTGCTCTGTTAACTTGCTCCTCTGTGTGGAGGATGGAGACAAACAGCTGGAGATGCTCTCTGAGAATATACATTATGAAAGAAGAACAGGGGGAAGTGTTAAATATCAGTAGGAATTAAGTAGAACAGCACATAAGAAATTCACATTTCTGGTAACTTTTTTTTTTCTTTTCTTTTCTTTTAAGCGAAATTCAGTGTTGAAGATGATTCCAGAGTATGTTCTAGTTCTATCTGTAAGTGTGTGCATCCTGCACAGTGGAGCTGAATAACCTTTCCTAGCGGTACCTGAAGGGGCAGTGCTGATGTTACCCCAAAAATTTGATCCCCAAAATCCAATCACTCAATTTATCAATTTTCAGACTGTCCAGCAGTCTGGATGTAATTACAATCTGAGGAGGTAACCCAAATTAGGTTATTTTGCTTAAACGGACAAATATCCAAACCCTGGGATAAATGTCCCAAGTTGGGGATTACGGCTACAGCCCACCGATCAAGCACAGACTCACAAGCAACAAAGATTCAGAGTCAATAATTTGTTTTGATCAAAAGCGGCTTTATTGTAACATGTATTGTAAGCACTAGCTAAAGCGCTACTGTCTCTTTAAGAAAAACCTCTACTTAACATCAAGCTTAAAGGCATTAAAATTACTCTAGGAAATTACAATACAAAGACACTACTTAACTTATAACATATAAGCGCTATGGTTTACAGATACAATTAACACATATACGCAACACTTTAACTTATAACTATAACACAAAGACAATGAGATAATTAAAAGAACATTCAGTGAGTGAGGGCCAGTCACTGGCTGAATGGAGAGATCTCAATTCTTAATGCTGCTCCTTAAGGTCTAACTCTGGGTTGCTTGTCTCCCTTAACTTAAATAAATTGCCTTAAAAAGTTGCTTTAGAAAGGGCTTAGGCTTCCCCTGATACTGTTCCCTATGGGCATTCCTCCCCTCCTTGGGACCCTTTTTGCTTACCCCAAAAGGCTGTAAAAAGTTGCGTTGAGTTGTCAGGGTCCTCAGGGAAACAGAAAACAGGAGTCCAGGAAAAAGGAGATAAGGTGGGAGGCAAAAGAGAGGAAAAGGTGAGACAGCAGGGAAAAGAGCTGGCTAGTCTGGTGGGCCTCGCACAGCTCTGGGCTGGTTGCCGTGGCACCGTGGCTTCGGCACACTCAGGGCAGGCCGGGGTAGCTGCTCGACGACAGGAGCTCAGGCGCGCTGTGGATCTGTCAGCGGCAGGCAGGCTGAGTGGCTGGGAGAGCGGAGCCTCAGGCACGCTTTGGATCGGTCAGCGGCAAGCAGGCTTGGTCACTGGGCGAGCGGAGCTGGAACAGCGGCAGGCAGGCTCAGTGGTGCGGTGGCTGGAAGCCCTGGGACTGCAGCGTTGGTACCTGGAAAAAGCCCTTCGGAGACTGGGCACAGAGACCCAGCTCAGGGATTGAGTCCTGAGTTGTTGCTCAGAGACAAAGTCCGCTTTTCTGCCTTTCAGAAACTAAGTCAGAAACTTCGCTCTTAGAAACTGAGTTGAACCCAGCTCTCAGAGCCTAAGTCCAAAACTTAGCTCTTAGGCTTCCACTAGAGACGATGTTACTCTCTCTAGGGCTGCATGTGCATGTGGGAGCCTAGCCAGAGGCTAGTGAACCCAGTAAGGAGTGGGTAAGATCTCCGCAGAGCTGCTCTTTGCACTGCCTTTTATTTGCTGTTTCTACCGCTCCCAGCTTCTTCTTGACCAGTCACAAAAAGGTGAGTTCATCTTCATCCAATTAAAAAGAGTGACTTCACTGTCCACCTGCTTAGTGCATGGACAGTGCATGACAAAAATCAATACTTTTGACGAGCCCTGCTGACAGGGGGTGGACACCTTAAGATACTTGATGGGAGGGGGAGTGAGTGAGTTCAAAAGTTCAGAGGCATGCCTCCATCTTGACCTACTTAGAATTTCCTGTTAAATCTGCTGATGGAGATATGTCACTTCCTTTTATGATCTCTCCATTTTGCTTCTTGCTGAATGCTCTTTTATTTATTTATTTATCCGTTTATTTATTTATTTATTTTTAAAACACTGTTAAATGATTGATTTATGAGTTCTTTACCCTTAATTACTGCATATTATGCCATTTTCTAGCTTTGCCATAAAACCTCTGCTAAATTGCCTTGCCATTTCTTACTCATATGGGTTTTTATATTTTCTTAGTATTTTCATTTATTTATTTATTTGTTTTCTCTATGATGCTAAAGAGATGGCAAAAATCTCAGGCTACACTGAGGTCGTGGACTCTTCTGGCCATATAAGGGCAGTGTCTCCTTGATGATCTCAGTTCCTCCTTACAATCTGTGGCAAAGCTCACGATGGTGCTTTTTACCTCATGCTTTGGGCCTCAGTTACAGAGAAAATGTTGTTGTATAGAGTAGTTAGTACTACTTAAATTAAGTTAGAATAACTGGCTGCCCTGTGTGATGCCCTCACGAGGGTTCAGGCATTGTCCATTGGGGGGGTGGGGGAGGTGATGGGGTTGGACATCACTGATGATCCACATGAAGTAATGATTGTGTCTCTGTGAACGACGCATTAAAGAGCAGTGCTCCGTCTCCAAATTGTTCACAAAGAGGACTCGTGTAGCAAGATACTTACAGCAGAAGCAGCACCTGCTGGAGCCGGTCATGAATCCCACTTCAGCACTGAGGTCTTCATCTGGTTGTTGGTTGCCTTGGAATCTGGCAAGTGATTCCCCTCCTGGCATGTGCTCTGCTGATCCCCCAAAAGAGAGGGGTCATTCTTTCTCCTTGGGTGCACCAGGGAAGAGATCTTAGAAAAGAAATCAGTATCATACCGGGCCTCGGGAGACTCTTCCTCTTCTTGTAAGAGGAGTGGTGACTAGCATGCAGTTGGAGCACTTGTATCTAATCACTCCACAGTGTCATGCCACGAGCAGCAAGAGCCAATACCATCAACTCTGTTTCTGGCCCTGGGGCAACTGTTGAGTCCAGCACCAGCCAGCAGCATACCAAGTGGCATCAGACCTGCTTGTCTCTGAGTCCCAGATTCTGCACTGGTTCAAGAGTTTACTGGTGCCCTGGCTTCTACTGCCTCAACCTCCGTTATGCCTTTGGCACCTTCTGGCCATGTTATAAAGCCACAAGACTCATCAGCAGAACAGCTCACACTGTCCAGGCCTCAAACTGTGGAATTGAGATTGACACCACACCTAGCACTAAAAGCCCCCAAGACATACGGTTATCTACCACCACCATCATTGTCCTGGTGGTAGATCCCTTTGTCAAACTCTATACCACCTTTAGCCTCTGTAGCCTCTCCCAATAAAAGGTGGGGATGTGTCCCATTTGGTAGCACCAGTACCATTCTTCTTTGACATCAGTGCTGCCCCATATTGTTCTCCAGATGAATCTGGCAGTTGGTTTGCACCATGGGGGTTGGTTGCCTTGTTGTCATCAGAGAACCTCTAGGACTTCTGAAGATCCAGGTCAAGGTCATCTCCTTTATCATCAAGTAGATGCCAGGAATCACCCACTGATCATCAGTGATACTGAAATCAGTATCCAGCATTTAGCCCTTGCATCTCACAACATGGATGCTGCTGCATGCTTGGATTAAGAGAAGGAATGATGTTTTTAGGTGGTCTGGCATGTCTTGTTCAATAGTTGGTAGAATTCCACCAAAATGACCTATTTATCCAAGTGTAAATTGTTCTTTGCTTTAGGAGTTCAACTGAAACTGGTTTACACCTTCCAAAGGGTTGACACCTGTTATGACTGAATCTTTGGAAGTTACTTGCACTCAGAGGGAAGCCAGAACAGGAACACAGAAAGATGTAGTTCAATAAATTTTGTCTGTGTGTTTACAATTAAGATCAGTTAGAACTGGCTGAGCTATCCCATAGTAGTCTAACTCTGTTGCTAAAGGAAGCCAAGCAGGACACAAATACCCAACACGTTCCTCCCACCTTAATGAAAATGTCCATTTAACAGAATAATCACTAAATGAGGGAATGAGGGTAGACTGCTTCATTTTCCAGCTTAAACGCTTGGATTGTTCTGTAGGTTTGCTCTAGGTTAAAGATTCAGGCGTTGAGAAGGCCTCCTCTCTTTATGAAAATTGACAGTTTCTAGTGTTCGTGCATTGGAAGGTTATTGGTGCATGTCTAAAAATGGACTCAGGACTCATAGCTTGAACAGGTGAAGGTGCTAGATCTGCTCAAATAGGTGAGGGTGCTGTATCTGCTGCAGATGTGGATGGAGTAGAGTAGTCAGAAACAGATGACACTTGACTTCAGGATACCCCACCTGCAATGGTGAGGTCAGGCAGTTCAACTGGAGATGTGTCCTTGGGACTTGAGTGACCTGACAACAACTGATCTACACGCTGTTGCCTAGTGAGATCATTTGCAGTTTGGACAGTGTAGAAACAGGTCCTGTGTGGACAATTACTGTGGCAGGGACTCATTTAGTTCCAGAAGCATAGTTCTGAGCTAGAATTAGCTGTTCACAACCAAAGGTTTGCTCTTTTGCTTTGTGTACATGTCTGATGACTTGGTTGTGCTGTTGATATTGTGTAACTTTATCATGCTTTAGAGGGTTTCAGTAAGTCAGAGCAAGTGTACAGCTGTTGTCCCATCATTAGAGAAGCTGGAGATGCTTTTGTTGTAGCACAAGGCAGTGCCAGATTTCCTATTAGGCACTGTAGGCACAGTGCCTAGGGCCTACAAAATTTTTAGGGCCTACGAAGGAGGGAAAAAATTAAAAAAGCAGAAAAAAAATAAGGAAAATCACACAGTTTAGCATTAGAATAGTTTAAAGTGCATCATGTCAATCGACGTAATTCAATTGGCGTTTACCCCTCTTTTTGCACATTTCAGAGTGAAAGTGCCTAGGGCCTACGAACGCCAAAATCTGGCCCTGGCATGAGGCATGCTTCTGTAGGATAGTAAGAAGGTGTCCAGGTGCTTTTGAAGGGACAGATGTCCCAATGGAGATTTTAAAACTTGCTTCATTGTCTGCACAAACCTTTGTGCTAATCCATTCATGGATGGATGGCACAGTGCTGAAGTGATTAATCCCATTTGCTTTCATAAAATTTTCAGACTCCTGAAAAAAGCATTCCTGCATTCCATTGTTACTCAGAAGTTGTTTTAGCAGACCAAAATAGTTAAAGGTTTCATTCAGTGTCTGGACAGGACATTCAGCAGTCCTGGACACCATTACAGAGACTTCTGGCCTTTCAGACAGGGCATCAACAACAACCAGTGACATGCTTCCTTCAAATGGTTTGACAAAATCAATATGAATCTGCTGCCCTGGGTTTTCAGGCCAGCCCCATGGAGGTGGGAGCACCAACTGATGTGGTCTCCTCACATTCTGACATGAACTACAAGCTCTTGCTTTATCTTCAATGGCATTGTCCAGGTCAGGTCATCAAAAGTATCTTCAAGCAATTTCTGTAATGTGCCCTATTCCACAGTGACCTGAAGATAGCTGTTATAGTATCTGCAATCTCAGTAGTAGTGGAATAATGACACGCATTCTCCACAGCAAACTAACCAGAATAGATTTATAACCAGAATAAACTGATAACTCTAGCCTCCTGGACATGTAGGGACGAAGGCTGGATGAGTCCTGTATGGATATTCCGTGCATCACTACATCTACAACATTAGAAGGTATTGAGTCAAAGTGAGTTGCCCTCCTTACCTGAGTAACAGTGATGGGTGTGCTTTCCATTTGTTCAAAGTAGATGCCTTCTTGCTGACCAACATCTTGGTGTTTAACTGGTAACGGCAGTCTTGAAGGACCATCTGTGTTGCAGTGTAGAGTGGATCTCCAATATTTGATCTTGTGTTTGTGGAAAGAAACTGTCAAGGCTTTTTCCCCACTCTGGCACTCTGCGTGCAGAAGGTGGGGGCCTGCAACAGGCCTTAAAAGCCACTGGCCTTAAAGCCTGCTCTTAAAAGCCTCCAAGGCCTCCAATTCCTGGCCTTGGAGTGGTATCGCTGCCACCACCCAAATGCAAAAAACCTCTTGAGACCCAGGGAGGCGCACTTGGGAATTCCTCCCTGTGAGGTACTTGCAATCCTCTGTATTCCTCCTTCAGGAAAGTGACTGGACCCCAGCTGCAATATGAGCTGGAACTGGAACAGGGTTCCCTCTAGTAGCTGCCTGTGCAGTCTAAGGCACGTTGCACACAAACCTCTTGCCTTTTAGGACACAGAACCAGAACTTACTTAAAAGGTACACTCTTTAATCAAAAAGAACAGATAATAAACACAGAGAGTTGCTTCTCTGGGAATTAACTTAGCTAGTTACAGGGTAGTGGGGGGGGGGGTACATGTGCTCAGCACAGAGAAATCCAAAAAACAAGCCAAAACCAAAGAAAATACCCTGACCGCATCTAAGTAAACATTCCCTGTTCTACCCACGCCTGGTCAGTAACAAATTTAACTTATCTCTGGTAAGGATGTTGCTGGATTCTTCCTCAGGCCCCTCTGGCCTCCTCCTGATCCTTCCAGGAGCTCTGCTGCATCCAAACAGGCCCAGGCCAGGCTGCTGTTCCCATTCAAAAAGCTGTGCTTCATTCCTATTGGCTGTCCTGGGACTCACTGACCAGATAGTTAACCCCTTCCTCCCCAAGGGTTATTACAGAAACAATGGTAGCCATTGCATATGATCAACAGCCAATACTGGAATGCCTTTGCATCATCCAAAATTTTATATTAGAAGTCAATGTTTGGCAAGAAGTGTAAACTTCCACCCAAAGAGGTACTAGTGAAATTTCTGAATTCCAAAACCGCTTCACATTTGATTTGGGCATAGTTAGTTTCTGCCTTTCTTCAGGTGCATGATGCAAAAGTAATGGGTTTCTCCTTTCCAGAAGGTGTAATCTGTGACATGACTGCTCCCATGCCCTAAGGGGAGGCATCCTAGGCCAACTGTAGAGGTAAGGATGGATCAAAATGTGTCAAAACCTCTGAATTTAGCAATGTGTTTTTAGTTTTTGTGATGCTGGTTAGATTAAGGGGACCATTTATATATAATGTGGTTTAACATCAATATTTCAGAATTACAATAATTCATATGAGAGGTTATAATTTGCTAAGTATGATGATATTGTTTATGTGTATTTGTATTGGACGGTATTGGGGTTAAAGTATAATCTGGCAGGCCCTGGAACCCTCCTAAATTTCCAGGTCCCTTTCACACAGGTCTGGGCCCCATGCACCCACCCCAGCTACTGCCCCCAAAACTCCTACCCCATTAGACCGCTCCTTCCACATGTCCTCCTCAGCCCCAATCCTCATTCCCTAAGTTACCTGCCCCATCTCCCCACTCCAGCCCTCCTAAATCCCTACCCCCAGCTCCCTCTTCTTCACTCCACCCCTTCACCCCCAACCTCCTCCACACCTTCCCAGCTCTCTTCAGTCCCCTTGTCCCCATTTACCGACTCCACCCCCTTCAGCCTGCCAACCCCCTCCACACCTCCCTGGCCACCATCTCCGACCCCTTCTTCCCATGTCAGCTGCCTGCCTGTCCCCCAACCCTCCCCAGCCCCCTTACCCATGTTGCTGATGTGACCAAGGAGTTGGGCCAGGGGGAGGGAGAATGCAGCACCAGGTGGCCGGTGAAAGGGGACATAGGCCCAAGACTGGGTCCGGGCCCCACACACTACCCGGACCCAGTAGGAAGGTGCAGGTGCTGGGAAAGCGGGGAGGGGTTGCTAGGTTTTCTCCAGCATGCAGCACTTTCCTTCAGCTGGCCCTCAAGGGAAAATGCTGGAATGCTGAGTTCTGGCACATTCTTCTATTTTTAGGGGGCCCTGGAACTCAGCATTCCAGGGCATTCCCTTATTTTTAGGGGGCCCTGGAAAGCTGCTCCCTAAAAATAGGGGGCCCCAGAACACTCTTCCGGAGTGTTCTGGCATACTTTAACCCCTGTAAGTTATGGATATATTTGATATATCTCTATTTCAACTTGTCATGAGATTCTGGGTGACACCCCAGACAAGTTGGCTGCAGCACAATCATCCTTAAAGGTCCATTAAGTAAACTCACAAGCACGATGGGCCCAAAGGAAGAAGCCTGAGTCATCAGGACTTATGCATGTGACCCGGGACTTCATCTTATTTCTGTAAATTTCCACAAGCAGCATAGAAAAGGCCAAGAGACATAAAATGGATGTGAAAAAAGCAAGGAGTCTTGGGACACTTAAAGACTAACAGATTTATTTATCACATAAGCTTTCATGGGAGAATATTCCACTTCATCAGACATCTGAGAAAGCTCATGTGATAAATGAATCTGTTAGTCTTTAAGTGCCACAAGACTCCTTGCTTTTTTTTGCTTTACTAGGCTGCCCCTTTGGAAAATGGATATGGTATATTTGCCTTTCATGTTCACAGTCTTCCCTCCATCTTTGGCGTTCACTTACCTTCCATTTTTACCCTTCACTTACAGCAGTGCACAGACAATCTAGGAAGTTTCTGGAAACGGTTGAGGACAACTTCCTGGTACAAATCCTGGAGGAACCAAGTAGGGATCTTGCTCTTCTTGACCTGCTGTTCACAAACAGAGATGAACTGGTAGGGGAAGTAAACCTGAACGGCAACCTGGGCAGCAGTGACCATGAGATGGGAGAGGTCAGGATCCTGATCAAAGGAAGAAAGGAAAGAAGCAGAATACAGACTCTGGACTTCAGAAAAGCAGACTTTGGCTCCTTCACAGAACCGATGGGCAGGAACCCCTGGTAGGCTAATGTGAAGAGGAAAGGAGTCCAAGAGACCTGGCTGTATTTTGAAGAAACCCTACTACAGGCACAGGAAGATGCTATTCCGATGTGCAGAAAGAATGGCAAATATAGAAGGCACTCAGTGTGGCTTAGCAGGGAACTCTATAGTGAGCTGAAACATAAAAGGGAAGATTACAAGAAGTGTAAGCTTGCATGGATGACTAGGAAGTATAATGATATTGCTCAGGCCTGCAGGGATAAAATCAGGAAAGCCAAAGGGCAATTGGAGTTGCAGCTAGCAAGGGATGTGAAGGGTAACAGGAAAGGGTTCTACAAATATGTCAGTAAGAAGAAGAGGATCAGGGATGGTGTAGGTCCCTTACTGAATGGGGCAGGCAGCCTAGTGGTGGGTGATGCGGAAAAAGCTGAAGTACTCAATGCTTTTTTTTACCTCAGTCTTCACAAGGAGGGTCAGCTCCAGGCTACTGCACTGGGCAACACAGAATAGGGAAAGGAGAGCAGCCTTCAGTGATGGAAGGTCAGGTTATGGACTACTTAAAGAAGTTGGACGTACCCAAGTCTATGGGGCTGGATGAACTGCATCCGAGGGTGCTGAGGGAGTTGGCCACTGTGATCGCAGAGCCACCGGCTGTTATCTTTGAAAACTTGTGGTAATCAGGGGAGGCCCTGGATGACTGGAAAAAGGCAAATATGGTGCCTATATTCATGAAAGGGAAAAAGGAGGATCCAGGAAACTACAAACCAATGAGCTTCACCTCAGTCCTTGGAAGGATCATGAAGCAGGTTCTCAAAGAATCCATTCTAAAACACTTGGAGGAAAACAGGATGATCAGGAACAGTCAGCGTGGATTCACCAAGGGCAAATCATGCCTCACCAACCTAATTGCCTTGTCTGACGAGATGACTGGCTTTGTGGATGCGGGAATATACCTTGACTTCAGCAAATTTTTTGACATGGTTTCCCACAGCATTCTTGTCAGCAAATTAAGAAAGTATGGTTTGGATGAATGGATCATTAGGTGGATGAAAAGCTGGCTACATCATTGGGTTAAGCAGGTAGTGATAAATGGCTCAGTCTAGTTGTCAACCAGTAATGATTTTGTTCAACATCTTCATCAATGATCTGGATGATGGGACAGAGTGCGCACTCAGTAAGTTTGTGGATGACACCAAGCTGGGGGGAATGGTATATACTCTGGAGGGTAGGGATAGGATTCAAAGAGACCTAGACAAATTAGAGCATTGGGCCAAACAAAATCTCATGAGGTTCAACAAGGACAATTGCAAAGTCCTGCACTTAGGATGGAAAAATTCTATGTCTGTGACAGGTTGGGGACTGACCAGCTAAGTAACAGCTCTGTAGAAAAGGACCTGGGGGTTTTGGTGGACGGGAAGCTGGATATGAGTCAACAGTGTGCCCTTGTTGCCAAAAAGGCCAATGACATATTGGGTTGCATCAACAGGAGCATTGCCAGTAAATTGAGGGATGTGATTATTCCCCTTGATTCCGCTCTGGTGAGGCCTCATCTGGAATATTGTGTCCAGTTTTGGGCTCCCTACTACAGAAAGGATGTAGACAAATTAGAAAGAGTCCAACAGAGGGCAATGAAGGGGGTTAGGGCACATGACTTATGAAGAAAGACTGAAAGAACTTAGTTTATTTAGTCTGAAGAAGAGAAAACTGAGAGGGGATTTGAAAACTACCTTCAACTACTTGAAGGTGTGCTCCGAACAGTAGGTAGGTAGGCTATTCTCAGTGGTGGCACAGGACAGCACATGGAGCAATGATTTGAAGCTGCAGCTGGTGAGGTCTAGGTTGGATATTAGGAAAAACTTTCTCACTCAGAGGGTTGTGAAACACTGGAATGGGTTCCCTGGGGACATGGTGGAATCTCCATCTTTGGAAACTTTTAAGACCTGTCTGGATCAAAGCCTGCATGGGATGATTCACTGGGAGTAACCTGCTTTTAGCAGGGGACTAGATGGACTGCTTTTAGCAGCTGGACTAGATGACCTTATGAGGTCCCTTCCAGCTCTAATGTTGTATGATTATATACCTCTGGTTCAACTCATCCACAACTGAAGCTGTGAAACAAAGAACTGAGACCTATCGAGGGATTATACAACTCTGCAAAATCTTCAGTTCTACTGGAAATCTTATATAGGGACTTTAAAATAATTTCTATGTATCTGATTTCCTTTAATCATTTAACATTTCTCTTATAGTTTGTTTCTTTCCATATATAATACATCTTTAGTTTCAGTTACTAAAGGATTGGCTGGCAGCATGTTATTTTGGGTAAGATCCAAACTTACAATGGTTTGGTAATGTGACCGGCTCCTTGGGATCAGGCAAACCTTTTTGGTAAAGAGCATAGAGTTTTAAATAACTTATCTCTTTACTAGTGGCTGATTGGGGGTCATATGTAGTAAAGGGGACTGGGTATATTTTAGTTTAGCTTCTTGATAACCAGTCTGGGAGCATTGTTTGTGAACGGTTGAGAAGTCTGACTTCAGTGTCATCCACCAGTGCTGGGAAAGTCTGCTCTCGTTTTGCAACTTGCCCTGATATTGGCATTTTCAAGTGGTCTACCCTAAGCATGGTCAGGTCACAGCCTTGTTAAATGCAACATCTTAAGTTTCATTCAACTCTTAGACCTTGTTCTGGGGCTGGAGTTCATGTGTGGTTTTAGTGGTAGTACCAACCATGGAAGAAATGTTCCACTACAATTTAATAGCCCTAAAAAAGAACAAAGTTGGGCTATATTTTGTGGAAGTGGACCTTCCACAATAGCTTTGACTTTTGCGGGAACTTTAAAAAGGCCAGTAGCATCTGTGTCCCAAATATTCAGCAGAATTCTAATTCACATTTTTCTTTGTGGATTTGTATGTTGTTATCTTCAAGTATTTTCAGAGCAGAATACAAGTTCTTAAAGTGAACTGGACTCCGTGCAAGCCAATCATGATTTGGCCAATAGCTCTCTGGACTAAAGCTGGAACAGACATTATTCTGAAGAGCAAATGACAGTATTGACACAGCACTGTACGTATGAGGATAGTCAACAGCTCTTGGGATTTCTCAGCAACATGCATCTAGTCAGCGAAGAGGTCATCAATGTGGGGAAGAGAGTATTGCTTTGCATACCACACTGAGTTAACAATAACCTTAAAATCCCCACAAATCCAAATTGAGCTGACCTTTTTCAATACTAGAATGATTGGGGTTGCCCATTGGCTGTGGGTAAGTGGTACTAGGATTCCATTTTTGACCAGGCAGTCCAGGGCTGCCTCAACTTTTGGCCTCGTGGCATACATTGCAGTTGTGGCTTTCAGATATTTTGATTGGCTGTCAGGCTTAGTGTTCAATTTCACACTGATTCCCTTCACAGTTCCCAGTTGCTTTCCAAAAGCAGCAGCATGTTTCTTTAATAACAGCTGTCAGACCTGTTTCTTTTTAGACATCCTGCACATTTCTGCCCGATTTAGCTAAGTCTTCCTAAGCCACTGTCTTTCAAATAAGACTAGTAATTACCTTCCACCACAAACAGTGGCAACTGATTGATCTGTGCATTGAGCTTCACTTTAACATCATTAGTACCCAACATAGGTATAGCTTCTCCTGTGTACATCTTCAGAACAGTTTTTACCTGGAGAAGATTTAGCTGCTTCTTATACGAAGTGTCTGAGACCAGTGCAACTGCTGAACTTGTGTCCAGTTACATGTATAAGGTTTACCTTCCAACAACATGATTACCCAGTATCTATGTGAGCCAACTGCCATGGACAAGATGTAGAGTGGCACTACTACTTCTGACTTGGTGTCACTTTGGTCATCCTGAGCCTGCTCTACTGTGTGAAGATTTTCCTTTTTGGTCCACCAGACAGGCGGCTTCTTTCTGTTCTGCTTGCCTGCTCTGTTTGATTCCTCTTCCCTATATTTGCAGGCATGCTCAATGAATCCCTTTTTGCCACACTGTTGACATACTATGTCTTTACACAGCATTCCAATGCATGGTGCCCAGGCTTCCCACTGTCTGGTTGGTAGGTTCTTGTGACACCCTGTGTGCGCTGGTTGATGCACTTAATTGCTGTGTTTCCTTTACTGCCAGTTTCATAGACACTGCAATGTCAATGGCCTTCTGCCAAGTGAGGTTGGCCTCTGTCAATAGGCGACTCTATATTGCTTCACTGTGCAGACCACAGACAAGCCTATCATGCAGTGTCATTTAACACTTAACTATATTCAGAGTACTCAGCAAGCTTCTTAAGAGTTGCCACAAATTGTGCAATTTTTTTCACCTTGATTCTTTTTGTGGAACCTCAATCTTTCTGGACTTACCAGTGGTTTTGGGAAGAAATGTGCTTCCAGGATTTTCACAATGGCACTGGAAGATTTTGTGCCTGGCTTATCAGGTTACACTAAGCTGCACAGTAAGCTGTATGTTTGAGCTTCTACAACACTTAAGAAAGATGGTACCTTCTTTGCATCTGTAATTCCATTTGCAATAACAAAAAGCTGAAAACACTCAGTATATTAGGTCTACTGCTCCATCATTTCATCAAAAGTTCCAGGTGCCCCATAAGTATAGTCATTGCTGCATTTTTTTCTTCTTTTTCTTTTTAGTGTCTTTTATTAATGTGTTGGGAGTTGTTCATGCACACACTTTCTAGTAATTTCCTTTCAATAACACTGCTTTTCTGCTTCTTCAGCTTCATCCCCCAACTCAGTCTGTTTGCTTTTAATTTCAGTTTCCACCATCATCAAGAACAGTGCAGACTCCAGAACAGTAGAAAATTTTCCTTACTTTTTGACTGTTGCCTCTCACTGGTCGCAGTATAGCACAGGTCCATTGTTATTTGTCAACACTTTTATGTTTGGATCCTTGGAAGTTACTTGCACTTGGAGAGAAACAAGCATAGAAGCACAGAGACAGGGCTTACTGAATTACAGTTAAGACCATCTAGAACTGGCTGAGATCTCCCATAATATTCTAACTCTGTTGCTATGGGAACAAGCTAGATTCTGTTGCTACATTAACGTAGGTAGGACACAAAATAAAGAACAGTTCCCAAGACACCTTGGAGTACCTGTTGCACCTTGAGTCTTATAGCTCATTGAGAGTCCACCTAGTGATCTTGGCATTTCACCCATATGTGGGGAATAGGTTGTTTTCAACTCTCATGGCAATGAGGATCTTGAAATAAGCCTCTCGTCTTGCAACTTGGTTAAAAGGCCAGTTTCCTTGTGGGACCTTAACACTGGCTTAGTAGTTCTCATGCAACCTGTAGAGCCACAAGCAACTTCATCTTTCTCCTTTATATTTCAGAAAACTGCCTTCTTTGTGGCTATAATGTCTAAAGGAAGACTAAGTGAATTACAGAATTTGATGGTAGAACCCCTTACACTAACTTTCTAAAGGCAAGGTAACCCTATGGCTGCACCCTAAGGTTTTATCCAAAGTGGTTTCCCAGCCTTACTTGAACCAAGCTATGTGTTTACAAGCATTCTTCCCTAACTCACCTTCAACTCCAGGAGAATAATGTCTTCACACATGGGATGTCGGGCAGCGATTAGCCTTTTACCTGGATAGGACTAAACCACATGAAGGGTTAAATGGTCTCTTCACAGACAATGTCAAAGTGGATTACTTTCTGTGGCATGACAGCATACCGAGTAGCCCAGGATATTCCTCCTCAAAGGATCCAAACAACAGTGATGGCATATGTAATTCCAATTCCTATACTAGACATTTGCAAGGCTGTCACATAGTCCTCTGTGCATACTTTCACAGAGCACTTTGACATTATATTTGCACACAGACCAGCTATAAACTTTGGGAAGGTAATCCTGCAGTCAGTGTTCAGAGTCCAAACACCACCTTCTAAAAGTACTGCTTGTGGGTCACCTAAGTAGAATGCAGGGCCTCATATATTTGAAGAAGAAAAAATGGTTACCTACCTGTTGCTCATTCAGAAGTGATACAGATGTGTATTTCACAACCCATCATCCATCCCCTATTGCATCTGAGTTTGTGCTCCTAATGTTCTATCTGAAGGAACTGATGGGAACAGGGTGGTCGTCTGCTTTAAATAACCAAGGGAAGGACCAGGGATTCAGGTGATATTGGCACCTCAAAGGTCCTGCCAGGCACAGTTCTCAGG
Source organism: Podocnemis expansa (assembly GCA_007922195.1). Taxonomy (NCBI): domain Eukaryota; kingdom Metazoa; phylum Chordata; order Testudines; family Podocnemididae; genus Podocnemis; species Podocnemis expansa. The sequence continues at coordinate 592,716 of ML681982.1, forward strand.
CTCTGTTGCACTGGGCATACCACACCTAAGTAGACTGTGTCTGCATCACATATTGAAGAACAACAATTATAGGTAAGTAATGATCTTTTTATGGCTGACATCTGTGGAGACCAAAGTTGTGTTCTTATCCACAGAACAGTGCCCAGACAATGTACCTTAAACCTGACCTGGGAGGGTAGAACCGCATAGAGGTGCAGAAGGAATCAGTTTCAAGACACTTGAATTCATTGATCTCTTAGCTAAGGCATCCCACAGAAGAGCCTGTTGTTTTTGTGTCTTTTATTCACTGCAGGCTAACAGCAAAATTATTTTTTAAAAATTTAATCTTTTCTAAAAAACAGTAAAAACAATAAATGAAAGCTTCCATGGCTAAACAGTGTGAGAGGCAGTTTGAGATGCTATCATGTAATTTGTTGAATGCTTTGAGATCCTTCAGGATGAATGATATCAGGTCAATAATATTACTTAACAAACCATGATGTAGTTGGAGTGTGTGGTGATTTTGAATGTTCTTCTGTTTAATTAAAATCTTTATTTACTGTCTCAAATTCTTCTGTTAACTCTCCTAAAATTTATTCTCATGTGCAATTTTATTTTATAGCCATGTGGATTCTGAATACAGCAATGCCAAGAGTCATGGTGGTGTTGCTCGTAGTTCTCTCAATATGAAATCACTTCAGCAACTTTGCTACAGAAAAATGTTAAAAACAGGACAAAACCCTAAACTTTTGTGGTATTTACATTTAATATATTTAATCTATAAAGACCCTCTAATGAACCAATTGTATTCTTTAATTTCATTTCTTGAAAAGATTGAGGGTTTTGCTGAATTATACAATGTTTAAAGCTAAATGATTTAGCATTAAATATTTTAATGCTGTTAACTGAAATACTACATCTTGATTTAAGCTAAAAGACATAACCAAAAATTTCTGTCATGGACTGTTTACAGGACTTTTCCAAATCCTGGGATCAGTTAAACAGTCTCTTTCTGAATGACCTAGCTCAGAAGGGATCTCCATCATGCACACATGCAAGCATTTTTAAAGGCAATTCTTTGTATCTAAAGAAGAATTAGTAACATTCCCAATTCCTTAACATTAATTAGAAATATATCAGTGTCAACTAATGCTGGGCTTCCAATACTGAGGATTAATATATTCAACTCTGTTTTCTTTAAATATTTTGTAATTATTAACACAATTGTTTTAACAGGAAATAATGTAATTCATGGTCAGTTTGCAGAGGTTATCCCTTATGTGTTTCATTTCATATTAATGTGGAACATACACTGGTGATATGGACTAGCAAACAAATCTAATTTTTGGTTTTCCCCCAAATCTAATTCAGGTTTTTCTAGAAAACACTACATTCCCCCACTTCAGAGATTCTTTTTTAAAACACCTTTTCTTTCAATAATTTATCTCTAACCACTTTCTGTTCTGATAATATATTGCAGGCAAGTATCATACTTAACTTCAAACATTTTCTATAGAGACTATAGACTCTCTTAGATGACTTAGTGAAAGATTGCAATGGATGTCTAGATCACAGGACTATTAGAGAACAAGAGCAAAACTCAGACAACTATTAATGAGTTTGAAATAAAAATGTCCCAACATCTGTTGTGTGGCAAAAAGAACTAAACACTGATCATCAAAGAACTACACAAAATGACTAGGAAACAGCTTTGTGATCAAAAATTAATTTAACAAAAACATTTAATTTTGATTTAAATCCTTTTCATCTATATGTTTCAAAAGAAGCTTACCAAAAAAAAAATTACTACTTCTGAAACCAGTGTTCCAGATGACACAGTTGTCTCATCCTTGCTGAGTGATAGGGGAATTTGGAGTCTTGTAGACTGGCTTCTCAGTGGTGGAGAAGTCAATGATGTGGAGCCTGAGTACTGGATACATGTAATGTGTTTTACTTACCTATATACTCATGTATAAGCCTATCCATGTATAAGCTGACCTCCCCCCAGTTCTGAGCCCCCAAAATGGACAAAAATTGGTGACCTGCATATAAGCTGAGGTCCACTCATGTCTTTGTGCCCCTAGCTCCCCCACCCTATGCTGCTGGCTTCCCCTAGAGTCCCTGACACCCCTAAGCCCCAGGTCCTGCCACCACCTCTCCTGCCATCCCTGACACTCCCCCAACCCTCAACCCTTGCCGCCACTTCCCTTGCCATCCTCAACATCCCCCAATCCTCAGTCACACTGCTGCTTTTCCTGCCATCCCTGACCCCCCCACCCCAGCCCCGGGGAACTGCCACTGCTTTTCCTGCTTTTCCTAGCCTCCCCCAAACCCCTGCATCTGGCTGCCACTTCCCAGGGCTGATCCCTCCCCCAGAGTCCCCTTACCTTGCCATTTGAGACACCAGGATCCTGCTTCTTACTCTAACCCCGGCCAGGGCTAACTCCCCCAACATAGCCCCTCCAGCTACACACTGGGGCTCCAGCTCAGAGCATGCTCAGTATAAGTTTAAAACTCCTGGGCTGGAGCTGCTGTATAAGCCGAGTGCCTGTTTTAAAGGTAATTTTCAGGCACAAAAATCTCGATCCATACGTGAGTATATATAGTACATGTGTAACTGTTCTAAAGTGTAGACTGTCACAAACGGCATACAGGCAGTCCCCTCTTCCAGAAATCTCTGCCCATATACCAATGCTCAGTTCTCAGAAGTTATTTGGGTTCAAGAATTTCTTCCTCCCTAGGTAGCCCATTCCAATGCTTTACTACCCTCCTAGTAAGAAAGTTGATTTAAATCAACTTAACAAAGTTGATTTAAAGGCTACATCCACACCAGAGGGCTCTGCTAAGTTGACTTCTTTAAGTCAACTTAACAAAGTCTACACTGTAGACGACCCTATCTACAATGCATTAAGCTGACTTAATAAAGTCAACTTTAACATTTAAGTTGACTCTAAGAGCTGGAGTTATTAAAAATCCAATGTGGACATGGTTTTTCTTAAAGTCCAATGTGGGCATGGCTTTCCTTAAATTGACTTAAGGGAGGTTAAGTTAACTTAAGGCTCCAGCGTAGACATACCCCCGGAGAGTAACAGTGGGGTCAACAAAGCCTAGAGAGGAGTGCATGTGTTGCCCATGGCTGGTGGATTTGGGGAGCTGATATGTGGCAGGCACAGACAAGCACAGGTGCCAGTAAAGTGCTCTTTCATGTCTGTGTATCTTTAGGAAGCAACACAAATGTCATTTATGACTTAGTATAACAAACAAAAGCCAATTGTGAGGTACACAGGAGTCATGATTCCATAAGATATTTTTCCATGTTTCCCAAACCATGGTACCTGATATAGCATTATATGAAATGAATGCAGAAGCTTAGGAAATGTAGGCAAATTGTCTTTTTAATGGTGATCACTATAGCTGATATTTATTCATTCTATAAATTAGCAAGCCACTCATTCATCTCTGTTACAATCATGTAAATAAGTGGAGTTCCTCTGGATCTACATTAGGGTTGACTGAGAGCTACATTTGGCCCAGAATTTTGACATATTTAAACAGTGTGACTGCAGCCTGCATAATGACATGGTTGAAGAAACAATGCCATGTAAGTTCAGAGCATCTTTACAAACAGATTTAAAAAAACCCCAACAAATTTAAGATCAACAAATTATCAGTGGAATATATGCATATATTTAAAGAGAGCTACATGTGAAAGCAGTCCTACTTTAAACACTTAAATGCTGTATTTCCTGTCTTCTAACTGAAGACTTCCTGCCCCCTTGAAACACATTATAAAGGAGAAAATGGTGGAAGAATTCTCAGTACAAGCAAAATAATTATAAAAAAAGATTTAAAGGTATTAAAGTGTTACCCCCAAAAATCTAATCGCTTAATTTACTAATTTTTAGACCATACTGCGGTCTGGGATTTAATTTGGAATATCTATGGGGTGACTCAAAAAGGTCTTTTCGCCTAAACGGACAAATATCCGTACCCTGGGATAAATGTCCCAAGTGGGGAATATGGCTACAGCCCACCGATCAAGCACAGACCCAAAAGCAACAAGGATTTAGAGCCAATAATTCATTGTAGGCAAAAGTGGCTTTATTGTAATATCTATTGTAAGCACTGGATAAAGCGCTTCTATCTCTTTAAGAAAAACCGCTACTTAACATTGATTTTAATACATTGAACTATAATATGAAACAACACTTAACTTATAACTATAACATAAAGACATTGAGGTTTATAAAAGAACATTCAGCAAGTGAGGGCCAGTCACTGGCTGAATGGAGAGATCTTAGTTCTTAATGTTACTCCTTAAGGTCTTAATCTGGATTTCTTGTCTCACTCTTTCTAAGTAATTTACTTATAATTCTAAAGTTACATTGTAAGGCTTTAACTTCCTGGCAGTACTAAATTAATCTAAAGATCTTAGGGCTTTTTGCTAGTGTTCCTCCCCTCCTTGGGACCCTTTTCTTACCCCAAAAGTTGAGGAAAAAGGCAGAGTCTCTCCCTTCTTCTGTGAGATGGTGGATTGCTTCTTTAAATGGAGGCTGGCAGCTGCAGGCTGTAACTCTCTCTTTCCTTAGTTCCAACTCAGCTCCAGTCTGGTTGCGGTGGAAACTGAGAGCAGCTCAGAATGTTCCCGGAGCTTGCAAGTGCAGTCTGGTCTGGTTGCTGTGGAAACTGGAACTCAGGCACGGCTTGGAATGTTCAGCAGCTTGCAGGTGCAGCTGCTTGGAGACCAGAGTTACAAAGTATCAATTCGCTGCCCACAGCTGTCCAGTTGTGAGTTTTATTGGAAGCCCTTTTGAGACTGAGTTAAAAACCCAGCTCAAGGACTGAATCCTGAGTCTCCGCTCAGAGATCCAACCCTGTGCCTTTCAGAGACAAAAGTCCGAAGACCCAGCTCTCAGGCTCCCCACTAGAGATGTTATTACTCTCTCTAGGGGTGAGTGTGAGTGAGACTCCTTAGTGCAGCGGGAACATAGCCAGAGGCCAGTGGAACCCAGTAAGGAGTGGGAGAGATCTCTGCAGATCTGCTTTGTGCACCACCTTTTATTCACTGTTCTGCCACTCCCAGTTTCTTCTTGACCAGTCCCAAAGGTATGAGTTCATCTGCATCCAGTTAGAAGAGCGTGATTTCATCTATCACCTGCACAGTGCATGATCAAAATCAATACTTTTGATGGGTCCTTTTGACAGGGGGTGGACACCTTAGAATACTTGATGGGAGGGGGACTGAGTGAGTTCAAAAGTTCAGAATCTTCCTCCATCTTGACCTACTTAGATTTCTGTTGAATAGAGATATACCTAGTGAATCTGCTGAACCTATGATCTCTCTATTTTTACTTGCTGAATGCCCCTTGAATACCAGCTTTGCTCTAACATTAATAAGTGATGATTTACAAATTCTTTATCACTAATTATTGCATATTATGCTGTTTTGATTTTTATTTTAATATTAGATTGCCTTTCACTATTTCTCCTATTTATATATCTTTATTCAGTCCAAACTTGCTATGGTGCTAAAGAGATGGCAAAAATCTCAGGCTACAAAAGGAGGAAAGAAATACTTGCTGTCCACCCAACTGAATGGCCATTAAAGAGCATGAGTATTTTCACAGGTAATCTAGCTAGAAAATGGAAGACAGATATTATGGGATTTCTCCTAGCCCTGCCTTATCCTCTACACACAAGTAGGTGCAAGACTTGCTCTTCCCCTCAGTCTTAACTGTTGATAGCAGCACTCACTCTTGTGAATTTGTTCTTCATCACAACATACTCTGTGTGCTGTAGGAAGGAAAGCTGCAGCTGCTATGCTTAGGGTAACTCCACTTCAGCAGTAGGAGAGCAGATGGAAATGCTAAATGCTCTGTGTATTTTTCTGCTGAACTGTTTTCTGTTTAAAAAAACAAAAATCAAAATTTCTGTCAGTTTTGTATTCTGGAGACAGTGGGGAAAAGAAGTTACGTTCTGAAGTTCCAGATCACCAGAGACTGGGAGATTTGTGGTGTGCATTCTGATCTGAGGTAAGAGAGGAGGGTGCCTTCCTGTTGTTTAAAATTAGAATGCTAATTTGGACTTCTCTGTGGAAACCACACAGAGTAACACAGCACAACATGTTCCTCCCTGCAACACAGGAATGGTCTATTTGTTGGCTTAGTTCATTGCAATTTCCTGTGCAATATGAGCTCATTACTTTATGTTGATATCAGAGCAGTTGTCTTATCTGATTTTTTAATACTGTATTGCATGATACCAATGTGAAGACAGGACATGTGAAGGAGCAAATAATGCCTTAGGATTCTTAAAATCATCTTAATTGTCTTTTCCTTTGCTCCTACCAAATCGATAGCACCAGTGTTGGTTATGAAGCCAACTGAACCAGGAAGACCTAGTGGTGACATACAGTCTAGATAGATTGTAGTGTGCCACCCCTCTGGCAGCCTAAATCAGTCAGGGACAGAGACCCATTAAAAAAAGCACCAAAAAGAGAGAGAATTTTATGGAGCTAGAAGAGGCAGTAAAGCAAAATTTAGAATCTTCATTGGATTCATCACATGCATGCACGCACAAGCTACACAATACATTGTGAAGGAGATGGAGCACAGACCTTTTAAAGTGGTTTCAGTTTTGGCACAATGGGTCAGAAGCTCCATAAGTCCAGGCTTTAACCCCAAAAACCTGGGAATGACTCTAGATGCCATTCATTCAGGTTCAAGAGAGGGTCTCAAGTCTCAAGAATTGGTGAGCCATTTTTAAAATGTGTGTGTTACCTGAGAGTGCAGGACTGTATGGGTTGCTGCAGTTCATACAGAACATTGCATGCACTCTGTTTCATTTTCAACAGAAGACAAATAAGCTAAACATGATGATGAAATATATTCCCCCCCCACACACACACACACATTAGTTTCTTGTATAAAATGTACTCACAAGAGTCTTCAAACAAACACAGACAGGTAATCCATACAAATCAGGGTATATAGTGCCATATAATTAATAGTTATTCCCAGCTGCTTCAGAGCCCAATTAGAAAATTCAAAACTGACCCTACAAAATAAAATAAAATACCCTGCCACCTCTGTTCAATTTGTTAGCATACAGAAATCATGCACAATACTGCCTTACTTTGCACTTCCCCAGAAAACATCACTATGTCTGATCCATCCATAAATACTCCAGTAAGAGAAACCTGTGATATAGTGCATGCAGAGGCTCCTGCTTTCTCTCCTGATTGCATAGGGCTGAAGAGGGCATGATATAATTTTAAAGTTACTATTCATATGAAAAGGGATGGAAAGCAATGCTGCTCATCTTCACTGTGCAACATAACTCTATTTGTGTGAGTAGGGATGTTTTTGCTAGTACCTTTCCATTTGATATGAGCTACAGAGAGTGTCTGAGGCCCCTCCTACTTCATGGTAGTGTAACTCATAGTGCTAGCTGAACAAACAAGGTGCTGAAATAGACTAACCTGTCTACTCCTCTGCACCTTGTCAACATTTGCAGAGTTAATCTTGATGTATGTCCATGTAATGAGAATCAGGTGCTTCCGTCTGTCCAGCAGAGTCACAGCAGTAGTAGTTGGCATGCCTTGGAAAGGTAGAGCAAACAAGGAGTCCTGTAGCACTTAAAAGACTAACATTTATTTATTGCATGAGCTTCCATGGGAGAAAATCCCCCTTTGTCAGAAAGGTAGGAAAGTGTGTTTAAGGTATGGCTATAGAGGTTTCCAACCTGTGGCCCAGGAGCTAAAAGTGGTCTGTGGGGGCCATCAAAGTGGCCTGTGGCTACCTGCTGCAGAAGAGAGTTGTTTGCCTAAGGCTCCAGCTGAAGTGTGTTGCTGTGGGCCTAAATGCCTGAGACAGGCTGCTGCTGCAGAATAGCTGCTTTTGCTCTTGACTTTCATTGATGTACTGCTATTAGTTACCTACTTAAAGAGCATATGTTATTAAGATCCCTGCTCCTGAGGTGGATACTTACTTGAGAGTACTTCATTAAGAGCCCAGCTGCTATGTCTGGGAACCCCTCTACTATTTGAAAATATAGAGAGATTAATTTTCATATGCCATAGATATAACAGTTTCTACCGACACCAATAGTTGCTAACAGAAAGTTTGTTTTCCCCCTATGCCCTTCCATGTCAGATTTGTATCACTGCACATGGTGCCGTCCAATAACCTTTACAAATTACAGTAGGCTCAGACAGCTGGACAGCAGGGTTTCAAACATGTTCATAGGATGACCTGCACCTCAATAGCGAGACGTTCTAATGGCCCATTTCCCAGTGGATTACCTCCTCCCCCTTTCATAAGTATAACTGCTGTAGTTACCACAGAGGAGATGTATTCCTTTGGAAAAGCAATACTGGTAAAGTATTTAATGTATTTTAGCTGTCTCTAAAGTGACGAAGCAGCTGAAAACAAGGAAGAGCATAAGAATCATCAAGGAAGGCTGATTTTTATTGGCCACCCCTAAGTCTTCCATTAAGAGAAGACTGAGGAATGACTAATGAACATTCTTGTATCACACACGCATATGATTTTTTTATGTACAAACATAATTATTATGATGCACAGTTGGTGAGGGCAAAAAGAGTTCTCATGCATGTTAACAAATGAGGAGAAGGCACAGACCTTGTTCAGCTGACCAACACTCAAGAATTAGTGAATATTTAACAAACTAATGTATAAGATTCTGTCCTGACCTACTCTGTTCCAAAGACTATAGAAAACTTGGATCCATGCAAGCTTTAGAGACTTGTTAGCTTTCTTTTCTTTATTTATTTTCAGAAATCTGAGTGTAGAGGGATAGCAACAGCCCCTGCCAGAGTATCTTGTCTGCAGCCTTCTCTATGGAGACATTCCATAGTAATGCTTGTTCTGTTATTAGAGGACCTTTATATTAACTTGGCTCCATCTTGTCTGTCTGTAGGCATTCCCTTTGCTTTCTCACCTTTTTCTAGCAAATGGCACAATGGTTATAGGTTAGGTTTCAGGCAAGTGATTTTCATAGGTTTTGATTTTATCTATTTTAGTCTTGACTGAAAAATTATATAAAAACAAGTTCTTTAGAACAGAGAACCTTAAAACCAATGCATTAAAATGGAGAAAAGTACAGAAGTAATTGAGTGGTCAGACTTCTTATATGAGGCATTTTAAGCACCATGACTGCATATGTTTGCAAAAGGTCAGCTGGCCGGTGAAGCATGTTTTCACTTGCAATCAACTATTTCTGTCAAATGGTTTTGGGAAATATAGGTCCAAATTCTAGATGTTAATGTACACACTGTGTCTCTCCTAAGCCCCACCAGCATGGTATGGCATCCAGTCCAATGCTCAATGCGTTGAACAAAAACCTTGACCTCAGTGAGCCTAAGAGGGGATCCCTGATTTCATTTACATTTCAACTTTGAAAATGAAATCTTTCTTAAATGTAAGACAGGCAGTTTCATATCATAATGAATGACAGGTATCCCATTATCTACTGCCATCTGAGTTTTGACCTTCCCCTCACCCACCCACCACCCACAGTTTGACTAAAATAAATAGTGAATTGATGGTACCTTGGTATGATGCTGTCTGGAATTTATATTTGTAAGAGAATGTGGTGCTACCCTGAGATACAGGAAATGGATGTTTAATTCTCTCCTCTGCAATATCCTGCTTTTGTGATGCTGGTAAAGTACCTCGCCTTTCTGTGCCTCAGTATCCCATCTATATGATGGGGTAATAGCATTCTGCTACCTCACAGGAATGTTGTGAGGATGAGTAATTATAGATTGTGAGGTGCTCAGTTACTATGTTAATGTAGAGTTTCATAAGTACCATAGACAGACGGACAGATTGGCATAATCTTGTAAAACGGTGCTATTTCACAAGTATCGCTAAAGAAGGAAATGAAGGAACCCAGTTCTAGCAGAAAGAGAACCCCAATTTGTCATTGTACCCCAAAACTCACAGGACATCCATCATGATACCAGAAGCACCACTGGCCGGGTAAAAGAGCTGGGGCATGGCATGCTGGAACTCGGGGCTCAGTGCGGTAGGACTCACGCACCGCCACTGAATCTGCCGCCATAGGTGGCCCAGCAGTGGACCCAGGGCTCGGGTGCTGGGACTTGGGGTTCAAGCCCCGTAAGCCTGGCAGCAGTGATGTCCCTGCATGACACCTCTATCTACAAAGTAATTATAACATGTTTCCATAAGCAATTTTTAAATATATTTGACTTTTAAATATTGAGTAATGAAAAGTTACTCCATATCTATAAGTAGGATTTATTTTAATGAAATCCAGTATCTCTCTTCTGTAGCAAAAACAAATGTCTGGTGCACACACAATACAAATACATACATGAGCGGTCTCTCTCTCACATGTTTTTGTACTATGTGTATAGGTTATCTGGCACGTAAGTGCTGAATTTCAAAGAGTAGACACTGGTGTCAAACTAAAAACTGCTAATCTAGGTATTTGTGTTTATTATGATATCTCATTATTTGCTGTATTATTGAATTACAAGTATTAAAAATACCATGCTGTTGATATTTATTTGTACATTATTTAAACCAATCCCCAGTGACTATATATGCATACATACAGTGTCTGTGTGTGAGATACATATGACTTTTTTTTTTTTAATATGAAGGAAGCTATATGTCTGCCAGATATATTGTTAAACTACACATTTTAACATGATAGGTTCTTCTTGGTTCTTTGTCCTTCAAACCTACCTCCTCTGTGCTGCCAGTTGAGCGGCATCCTTCTTTTAGAGTCTTAAAGAACAAGAAAAAGCCAAAGAAGAAATCTGCAGTCCAGTCTCACTGGATTAACTTAAGCCATCTTGTGCTGCCCTCACAGGCGATGAAACGGAGCCTTTCACAGCCTGGGACACCAGCAGGACATCCTGTTTCAGTTCAGAAATCACCCCCATTCCCTCCCACCCATCCACCAATAAAACAAAGAAACCCAAGAAATAATCTCTGACAGAAGAGACTGCTCAGGCATTGATTGTCATACTGGCATCAGGCCAAGCCCAGTGTGCCACAAAAATGGACCCAGGAGGGGAGCTACTGGAAAACAGTCAAAGAGCACCAAAAAGGGGAAGTCATTAAACTACCAACAACAACAAAACTCTCATTTGTTCAGCTTTTCTTTCTATCTTTTGTTTTAAGGGTAAATTAAAGACCATATGAAACTATCCTCCAGGCTGGCAATAAAACTCCAGACCTGCTTGTTTATATTTCACCAGTGCTGCTGCCGTTTTGTTTCTGTTGCAGGGTCTTTTTTTATGAACTTGCACAGAACTTGACTTCCTTGTTCTTATTTAAAAAAATAAAATGCTTGGTCACATATTTGCTGAAGACTGAAAAGAGAGGTTTTTTTACAACAGCATGAAGCTTGTAAATGCTTTCTGTGATGATGATTTTATGATAAAAATGGTTTAAAGTGTAATGGTGTGGTGCAGAGGGAGATGGTTTAAAGTATTAGGGACTGCTCCTCAGTTGGTGTAAATTGGCATAGCGCACCTGAAATCAATGTAATTATGCTGATGTTATACCAGCTGAGATTCTGGCCTCTAGTACTTTTTCAGTGTGGAAGAATGCATGGTTCTGTAGGAAGCTAATTAATGGTAAGCAATAAGTCAGTGAAAATTTTGCGTGCCGTAAAGTAAGAAGGAATGTTATAATTAGGGTTTCACTGCCTAAGATTAAATTAAAAGAGCGTTTTGTGGTACGAAAAATTCAGAGATCCATTTTCGTAGGCTGCAAGTGAAAAGCTACTTCTAAAAAACTATCTTATACTGTGTGGCCAAAAATATATAAAACTTACACATCTTCGCAAAATATGTCACCTGTGTGTATGTCTTAATAGTAATTGACCTAGTAGACAGCAGTGGCTCAACCGTGGGGGCCTAATTAGCAAAATTAATGGAGCAAATAGTAAGTGTTTCAGCAGATGATGGAGAGATACATTAGATAATGTTCACTTTTCCTTTTTCTAAATACTGGTTTAAATTAGCATCGAGATGTTTCCTCTCTAGCCATTTGGAGTGCTGCTTGGGGACATTTCCTTTGATAGAACACAGCACTTCTGGTGGCAGTTCACTTGTCAGTTTTGGCACCATGGAGCAGAGATGCAGCTTGAGACATCTCCTAACATATGGCCAAAAAGGAGAACAAGGGAAAAAAAGTACTGCATAATGTTTGTAAGATCTGAAAACATCCTAGGAGAGCAGGTTTTCTCATATCCAGTGCAGCCGGGTTGTTTATGACAATCTGGTAAATATTCTGAACAGATGCAGCAGAGCATTCATTGTGCACTGCAAAAAAACTTCAGGCTCAAGATTGGTTTACTCTAATTTTTTTTTTAACCTATGGGAAATAAATGAAGGCTTGGAAATATCAAATGAAGGAGCAACACAGTCATAAAGTTCAAAATCAGAACTTCATCTCAAGTGCCTCCAAAAATCAGAGATATTGAGGCTTGTATTTCAATGTGAATCCATATGTAGAGGGTCCTGAGTAGTGCAATCTGAATTGGAACATCGCCCTGAAGAAAAAATCCATTTTTAAAAAGGGGATTTATTTACCCAAACTTTTTTTTTAAGAAGACTTTGATTTCTTTTAACTAAAGGACAGTACTACAGTGATCAAATTCTATAGGCAAATGCATATTCCTTTGGCAGTAGCAAAATAATGCTGCAAAGTGAGGTGGTATATGCATACTCAGGCAACATGTAGATGCTTCTGAATGTGAGCATATTTTCCTTCTGAGTAGGGTGAGTAATTCCCCTCCTTTTTTTTTTTTTTTACTAAAATCTAATATGAGGGAGGAGGAGATAAAGGAGTACTTCTTGATATTTAATGTCATTCCCAAACCCTAGACCAGCTCCCCAGGACATTTATGGCCCTTTGGCTCTCCTCTTATAATGATTGAGGAATAAATGCTCATCTAATTAAAATCTCAATGCTGGTGAAGCAAATTCATTAGTTAAATTAGTAACAGATGCCCCAAAACACCTGGGGGGCAAATTATTATGGACACACAACTGTCATCCATCCCTTCCCCAATCACATTTTTCCACCTGTGGCTTGCTGGCAATGAGAGTGGCTGCAGTGTGAAAGATTTAGATTAGGGCTTGTCAAAACTACTTTGTTACATTTATTAGAAGTCTTTACACTATTTTCCTACTATTCACATGTATTTTGTATACCTTCATTGTCTGGCCATCAGAGCCTTTCTAAACATGATAAACATTAAGATCCAAGTATTTTAAAGAGGGGAATTGACTGTACATGAATTTGGCTGGATATGAAATGTACCTATATTTGCTCAAACATATGCAAACAAATGGATGTTCTGCATGTAGACGAATCTCTACTTTTGCACATTTTAAAGCTTCATTTTTCATAGGTACTGATTGTTTGCAGAGACTATTGATGTTTATTGTAGTTGGAGCTCAGCACCACTGAAAACTCCTCAGGTGTTCTAATGAATGAGCTGGCTGGCAGGTACATTTGTTGAAATAGCAAGGTATATATGCCAAAATATAGGAAATGATTTTTGAATGAGTAATTGAATTCTCATATTCTAAAAGTTACATTAAATTTTTTCAGATCCTAAAAGTTACACTATTCCATTCAGAACTCAGAAACGTATTGAAACCTAGGTGTCCAAAAAGTTTGAATCCTTGCAGAAAATTGCTCTCAAAAAAGAAACAGCCCAATAATTATTTAAAGGGAAATGTCTGAGTAATTTCAAAGAGCATATTGAGAAAATTGCAGTTTTCTAGTAATTAAATATATAGAATAAAATTATTCACCATGGATTATTCACTGTGCTCAGTTGCTTATAGTGCATCATTCCAGAAAGACCAAAGGTAACATAAGGGCACTCACTGCTAAACTTCATTCTGTAGAACATATATATACTATTCCTCTGAAACATCAGAGTTAAAAGTTAGCAGTATCACACTTTTCTTTTTCCTTTTTTTTTTTTAAATAATGAACAGCATGAGATCTAATCTGTGAAATCATTGCAACAAGGTTGTAACAAGCATTTCAAGCCCTTTAGGTTCCTCTGTGTCATGATATGTGGATTCGCAAGCTTCTAAGCAGGGGCATTTTATTAAAGAAAATGACTATATGCAGCTTGAGTTCCAGCTTTGTTGCCTTTGTTTATCTGTGAAGGAGGTCCTGGAACTCTATATAGCACTGCACACCTAATAGCTAAATAATATATTGCAGGTAAACATTTCTTTACACTCAATTGATGCATCTAAGAATACCACCAGAGCTAGAAAGAACACCATTCCCATCAAATGTGCCTTTCTCACCAGCAGGCCTGGAGTCCACTTCATTTTCAGTTTTGCTTCTGTGACTCACTTTTCCCTGAAATTTCTCATTTCACCCTCCCCCCATATTTAAAAAGCATCTTTAAATCTAATCTCGTCACTCATGCTCCCACCCAGAAAAGGTGTTTTAAGGACAATCATTCTGGGCCATATATTGATACTATTTCCTTCCAGTCTCTGTCTCTTGTATTTTTTTTTTAAATTGGAACTTCCCCACCATTTGCTTTTATAGCCCAGCCAGATGAGTGAGTAGACTAGTCCACAAGCAGTTCCCAGACCTGCTGGTGCAGACCAGCCACCTAAGGGGAAGGGGAAAGGTTGGCAGACTGACAGCGGGTGTGGGGATCAGTGGTTGAGGGCAGATTGTTGTGCAGCAAGTGGGCCCCTAGGCCTTCCTGTTAGCCCAAGGCCTGGGGCTGCAGCCCCTAAAGACCCTGCCTTAATCAAGCCTGGCTGAGAGGGACCTCAAAAGGTCATCCAATCAAGTTCCCTGTACTTTATGGCAGTATTAAGTATTATCTAGAGCAGTGGTTCTCAACCGCTGTATCGCAACACAAAAGTGTGTCATGGCCCAGAGGATAAGTATGTTGCCAAAAAAAAAAAAGAAAAAAACCCACCAGCTGCAAAATTTGTTACTCTCCCACACCTCCCCAAAAAAGAAGGGTATTGTCCCAGTGACACCTATTTGCAGTGGCAGCTGCTTTCTAAACTTGCTACTGCCGAAACCACTTGTAGCCAGCTGGGGTTTTTTTTTTTTTTTTTTGCAGCAGTGAGGGCTGCACTTGAAGCCCGCTGTCACCAAAAGTACCTGTCGAGGCAAAGTTTCTTTCAGTGGTGGAGGCTGCTTTGATTTCAGCTGCTGCCAAAATCTCTGGTGGCAAAGGGACTCTGGGTGGTGTGGGAGACTGTGATAGCAGTGTCTGCAGCAGTGTGTCCTCCCTTTGTTGTGCATGCTTGGGATGACTCGCAAGTGTGTCACAGCAGCAAAAAGGTTAAGAACCCCCCCTATTCTTGACCATCCCTGACAGGTGTTTGTCTAGCTGTTCTTACAAATCTGCAATGATTGAGATTCCACAGCCTCCCTAGGCAATTTATTCCAGTGCTTAACTAGCCTGGTAGGTAGGAAGATTTTCCTAATACCCAACCTAAACTGCCTTTGCTGCAATTTAAGTCCATTACTTCTTGTCTCATCATGTCCAGAGGTTAAGGAGGACAATTTTCTCACTACTCCTTGTAACAACCTTTTATGTACTTGAAAACTGCCTCTTTGTCTTTGTCTGGGAAAACTGGATGCCTATTTGTTTTCATTATTTTTGGAACTGTGACTTTTGCTGCTGTTCCTCATTTTTATGGAGATAAAATTTTACAAGGACTCATATATGACTTACTGAGTGGTAGATTTTGTAAATATCTTTGGGTCACTGATGAAGTGCCTGGTTCTCCAAACACACATATGAGTAATTCTACTTTGAAGTGGCTTGTGCAAGTCACAAGGGTAATGTTATTCCCAGACGAAAGAATTTCACATATGAAGGCTACCCTTGTATTCCTCATTATTCGTTGTGTGTGTGTGTGTGTTTGTTTTTTGCTTGTGTGCATGAATGTTGATTTAATTGTACTTATTTGAAAAATCATAAAAAAGGAAAGTTTTTCCTTCTCCCTTTCTCTTGCTGAACAATAGGTTGTGCTATTAAAAAAGCAAGAATCTTTTATTAATGTGCAGAGTCCATCTCAAAGGAAGTACCCTATTTCTTGCGAAGTATTAAGTGGTGGATAGAAAGAGATGTTTTCAAAGTTTTCAGGTTCAAGATTTGTATAAGTCCATCTACAAAACAATCAATTTGGAAAATCAGTCTAGAAGGGTTTCCAGCTTTCCAAGCCTAATAACTACTAGGCAACAGGGCAGCATTTCTCATTCTGGATGAACTTGATACAGACCATAATGTTGGACATTCTAGTCACACCTGCCATTCACTTTCTGTAGCTTTTAAGCAAGTCACTTCTCTGTTTGCTCTTCTTTTAAAATGTAGATAACAAAGCCAAAAATGGGAGAAAACCAGGACTGAGGTAAAAACAGAAACTGGATCTGCACCACCCCTCGATTGGGGTTTGTAAAGCCAAAATATGACTGAGAAGGTGTTGCAGGAAGAACCCCCAGTTGCTTCTCCCTTCAGTAATAACCTAACCTACTTTCTGGGGCACTGAAGGGGTTAAATTAATAAGTATTAGTGTAGCGCTGTAAGATTCTTGGGTGGAAAAGACTAAATAGTTTCTTTACTATTATTGTATCCTCTCATTTAAATCAGTGTTACAAGACTTGCTTCCTCCTCATTGCTACATGTCAGTTAGCTCCTTGTTCTACCTCAAAAAGACACAGCTCCCTCTGAGTCTTCCATCTTGTCTTATCTTTGGTTATATAGTGCCCTATATGCTTGTCTAGTTTCTTACACCGTGTCCACCACCTTGGTATCTGAGCATTTCCTCATATTACAAAGTCCATGCGTAAAATGTATTTATTTCTCTTTTACCCTCTTCCAGTCAGCAGGGAGTGATCTATGTGTATTGTGTATGACTTGCTCCTCTCTACCACTCCTCCTTTTGTTTGCGGCTTGAGTTGGGTAGGTATTCCGCTGTTTGATGGAGTGCTGCTGTGGCAAGTCTGCTTTGAACATGTGGATTTTGCAGGTTGGTCTCACAGAAGTCCTAACATCTTCCAGGGCTGGGCTCAGTTTGTGGGCCAGTTATTTGCAAAAGATTTTTCTGTTTCCTGCATGAGTTTCATGCTTGAGACAGACTGTTCAATTGTTTGAGCAGAGCTGTTGATGAGTGGCCATGATCATGCAGGGTGAGAGATGCTCTCAGATAAATTGGGCCAAATCCGTACACGTCTTGCTGTGGGGGAGGAGGGAGAGACTAAAGGCTTGAATTTGACCCAGAATTTGTCAGGGAGCCAACAAAGAGAGGTGACCACTAGAGTGACATGCTTGTAATGGCCTGCATTGCTGAGCAGGCAGGCTGCTGTGTTTAGAAAAACTGGAACTTGAAAGTCATCAATTTCATAATTTATGGAGAACAATAATAATCAGTTCTGAATGTCACTAATGTGTGGATCCAACAGGAACAGGTGTGGTACTTCCAACAGCACTAGATGGTAATAGGCATTCTTTGGTCAGGCAGAAGCAATGAGAGGCCTAGAAGAACATTGAGATTGAACTATCAAGGTGGATGCCTTCTGCGAAGAGTTACATCACAGAGGAGGAATTTTTAAAAGCACTTCTATCACTCAGCAGCAGCACCTGAGTCTTTCTTTGATACAGCTTGGATCAGCAGCACTGTCTTTATATGCAATGCCCATTGTCCTCACTTTAACTACATAGTGCAGATCCCTTTAACGGGAATTTCTTTCCAGCATTTTGTATTTTTTTGACAAAACTACACAAGGAACACTTGGCTGAGTTACATTAACAGTTATTTCTTTCATTTTTTTCATTCTTCTTTGTGTGTTAGTTTTATATGCATATTGGTTATAGATAATGAATGGGTCAAATGCATCTCTGAGCAAGTCAGTGGAATTCCACCAAGCACTGCTCTGGTCAGCATTGTGCAAACTTTATTGTGGGCACAATTCCAGGTTGTGTTTAGTTTTCTCCTTCAGATCTTCTGCTGCTCTGATCCTGTGTGTGTTTGGGAAGGGGGGAAGGATTGTTTTTCTATGTTTGATTATCCGATCTCTTAAAAACATAGTTAGATAACATGTAGTATAAACTCCACTGTGTGAAAGTTACCAAATGCTTAGCAATAAACGTGATCTTTAGTTGCTAGTTTTATTCCTCGTTGTTTCCAACACTTGTAGTATACAATAGTCCAGCAGTATACACTCCTGAATTGTGTTCAATTCTCATTTACTCTCATCTGGAATAACCTGGCAAAACTAGCAACTCATGATTTTTTTTCACTGTGTGTTTCTCTTCCCTCTTTCCCCATCCCAACCCCCACCACACAAGCACACAAAATCCTCCTCTATCCCTCCAGCAAATTCATTCTTCCTGCTGGTAAACTCCCATACAGAATTCTGGGTGGCAGGCTCTGACCAGAACTGCATACAAATTAGCTTGTGAAAAATGGCATCAAGTTAGGTAAAGAACAAAAGCAAACTGACTTCAAAGGGAATGTACCAAGTGGAATCTACAGTTACTATACACCAAGGGTTTTAAAAAGTCCGTGTTAACAAAAAAAAAAAAAAAGGGGGGGGGGGGAGCAGCAGTAGCTACAAAACAAGCAGTTATCAGCCCCCCCCCTTCCTCTGGCACATAGGAGTAGCTTTTAGAACAAATCATGATTAAAAAAAAAGTAGTTCTTTGATATTCGTTTGGGCTACAACTGCAGCTCACACCACTTTGTTCTTCTTGATATTTCTCAGCAATTCATTGAGACAAGAGTGCTCCCTGCCCACCACGTCTGGACCAGCTTAAGACATACAGAGAAAGAGAGAGAATCTCAGCCAGTGAATGTGAATTGGCTGGCTATAAACGAATTCTGGCTGGTTTCCCAAAGATTAGAGGCCTGGCCATGTTTCTTCTTTCTAATTTTTTTTTTTTTTTTTTTTTTTTTTTACTCTTTTTAGTCAGTCACTGATGTGTGGCTCTCCAGCAAAGAAACAGTGAACTCACAAACTGTCCAGCATATTTTTCATGCTTGTTCTACTTGTCACTTGGGGGAGGGGGGAACAAAAAAGATTGAAAGGAGGGGAAGTTAACAAGTTTTTTTTTTTTTTTTAAAGTTATTTCTCTTCACTCCCTTACCATCAGGCCAGCTTATTATAAAGCATATTAGAATAAGAAAGAACTTATTAAAACCACATCTCCTCTGCTTTATGAAAAGACACAGTATTAAAACTCCATTGGAGTTGAATTGAGTTTTCCCCTGCTCTTTTCTCTTGTGGTAAAGGTTATTTTCTAGGGAAGGATGCCAGTCTCAGTGGTAGCCTTTGCCATCTCAGTTGTCTTGGTAGTTGTAGCTCAGATGCGGGCTATAGCTGGAGAAACCATTTGCAGCAAAGTTTAAACCTTTTTACCTTTCCAGCAAACAGAGAAAACATCTCTTTCTTTGTATTGAATGATAATAGGGATAAATAAAATCAAAACCCCATGGAGTCGGGTGCTAGCAATGAAAGGAACATGAATCTGCAATGATTCCGTTTGCCTGAAAAACGAAAACATCCAGCAAGTACTGAGCGGCTGAGAGGCTTCATAGACACTTCATCTTATTTTTCTTACAGATACTCCCAAGTGCATGATCTGAAGACAAAGAAAGTGCCAAATTACTAACCGACTACCAGCAGCTTTTATAGGTTATTTTAGCATCCTCCCTTTTTCTATTCCTCCTCCACTTCCCCAAGCCATTAAACTAATTACCTATCCCTGATTTGTCAGGTGCAAAGTAAAGGAGATTTCATAGCTCTATGAGATGAAAGCTGCTTGACTGTTTGATGTCAGACTACATGTGTGACAAACTACTGTCTGCATGAAGTGGTAATAGAGAACAGTGATGCCAAGTCATGTCTATAGACATTGTGTGCCCTGGGCATCCATTGGCAGCTTTTAGTCTCTTGTCTATAGAATGGCTGGGAAAGAAGAGCATATGTGTCCTCTAAAAAGCCTCCCTCATGTGTCCAGCCATAAGGATATCAAATAATTCTTTCTTTGTGCATAGGTTGGGTTTCTTAGCTATGAGGATGAGGCTGCTGGACCTGACTCTGGGATACTTGTTAAATGGTATGGAGTAAGCAAGGAAAAAAGATTAAAGGAAGAATACATTCTGTCTGAAGCAGTGGCCCTGACTGTAAAGAAGCAGATGATCTGAGGGAAGGAAGAGGTTCCTTTTAAACTAGAGACTCTGCACGCAATGCAAATGATCCCATATGCAGCTGCCCCTGGCAGCCAGCCACCCGCCTACAGAAGAATAAAGTCAAAGCAACAATTCCCTGAACCCTGAAGCTTAGTGACTTCAAACAAGAAAAAAGAAAAAAAGTGAACTGATTTTTTCCAGTGAACTCCTTCCATCTCCAAATTGTGCTGATGACCTCATCAACTACAGCTGTCTACTTCAAGCTTAGCCTCCCTCTGTCCAGTGGACCGCATCTGGTACTGTCTGTGTATTCATACCTGGGATGGGAAACGTCTGGGCCTACCATCTCCAACATACATAATTAGGACTTTTGAAACTATATTTAGCTCCTTCTCACACACGCAAGTGCATGAAAATGTGACAATTTTTTGTGACAGGCATGGAGTAAAAAAAGATATCTAGGTTGGAAGAAAGAACAACTATAGGCTAGTCCACAGACAGTTTCTTTTCCCAAGGATTAGGAATGCTTCAACTTCATTTCTCACACACCAAGTCTAGCCATCGGACTGAAGAATTTCCTTTCTAGGAACGTTTGTGCAGAGAAACCCATACTCTTTCAGTGTCTGGTAGATGTATCCCTTCAATCAAGTAGTGTTAGACAGATATCTGTGTGGTGCATGTCTGGATGTTCTATAGCATGCTATCTCTGAACACCACAGCATTACATTTGATTGTGTTTAGAAATGGGCTGCCTTTGAGGATAGTACTTTTAAGAATAATATTGCAGCCTGTGAAAGTCTGAAACCAAAGAGTTGTGAGGGATCCATTGTGCTAGGCTACAAGCAAACATATGGAAAGAGGCAGTCAATGCTCAGTAAGGAGGAAAGACTTAAAAATCTAGCATCCTCACCAGCTTGGAATATGATAGGTTGGAGACTGCCTTATCTCCGCCAATTGCTCTGTACAATAAAGCAATTTGCCATCTAACCTTCCCTGGAACTCCACTACTGGCTCCCCAAGTAATTTCCTCTCTGAAAGAATGATCCCTTCAAAGCAGCTAGAAGCCATTGAGTTTTCATTCCATAATACAAGAGTGGCAAGTTTCGTATATTGAAATTAATATTTGAGCTGAGAGAGGTGTGATTCTAAGCTTATGTGGCTGCAGTTGCACTTGCTCTGCTCACACTAGTGCCTAAAACCAATAGCGTTTCTGCAGTAGCACAGGCTACCTGGCCAAGTATGTAGCCATGAGTCAGGTGGGATTGTAACTGGGATGGCTAGTCTGAGTAGCCACTCATGCCACTGCAGGCATGCTATTTTTAGGCTCTAGCTCAAGCAGAGTTACTGTGAGCATGTCTATGTGACCTGGAAACATCACCTCCCAGCTCAAATATAGAAGTATCCTATTTTTACGATGCCAACTCAATGAGAATTAGCTAAAGTATATTTCCTTAAGCTAAAAATCACTCCAAGCTCCAAGACTAGTTGTAGCCATAGTGTTCCCATTTATTACTGCCTCCATGGGCCCATCTACACTGGAGCCTTAAGTTGACTTAAGGAAGGTTAAGTCAGCCTACAGACTCCTGTGGCCACACTGGGCTTTTATTAAGTCGACTTAAGCGCTTCCTTAATTCGACTTAATAACACCACCTCTTAAGGTCGATTTAACACTTAAGTCGACCTTAAGTCAATGTAGATGGGGAAAGCCCTTAAGTCGATGCAATTGGTCTCCGGGCCCCGTCCCAGAGATCTGACTGCTAGGGACAGCTACCCACAATGCACCACTTCTCCATCAGCCTACCACCTGCCAGTGTGGACATAAGCAGTCGACAGGAGTTTTCAGTGTGGACTCTCTACGTCGACTTAACAAGGATGACTTAATAGAGCCTCCAGTGTAGAAATACCCCATATGAGTAGTGCCCTAATCAGGGTCCTGGAAACCATACAAACATATGGAAAGAGGCAGTCATTGTCCAGGAAAGCTTACAGTTAAGGGCCTGATGTGACACTTAGCACATGCTTAAATGGTAGATAGAACTGACTTTAATACGATGTAAACATGATTAAATGTGCTTCAATTCTTTGTTGAATTAGGGCCTAAATTAAAACAAAAAGAGGAGAATGAGGAGAGGGAATGAGGGTATCAGTAACAGAACCAAGGACATTTGGTGTTTTACTGGATGGTTCTGAGTCAAAAGACCAAAATTTATTTACTTCATGAGCTTTCACGGGAGAAAATCCCTCTTCGGCAGACACTTTGAAGACAATGTGGGGTTTTTCCCCATGAGAGCTCATGCAATAAATAAATTTGTTAGTCTTTAAGTGCCACAGAACTCGTTTGTTTTGCTGAACTAGACTAACATGTCTACCCCCTTTTGTTCTTTCCTAAGATACAGGATGTAAAATAAGGAAGTACATTTCAGCTCTCCCCGCCGGCTGGGCCTACCCCATGTCAGCTGTTTTTTTCTTATAAGTAGCATAGGCACAGTGAGTCATTAGGAGGGATTTGAAAGGGGGCAGGACAGTGGCATTATGGACCATACTGGGGAGAGGATTACTTGTAAAAGAGGAGGCTTGATGATGTTTATGGAAGCAGCTGACAAACATAAAGCTGACACTGGCATTATTGGCAGAGAGAAGGCAAGAGGCGGCTTGAGATCATGCAAAAATGGATAAAATAGACAATTTCCCTTAGAAGATGTATTGTGCTTAATGTTCTCTGGAAAATGCATTGCAATTGTAAGAAGTTTTCAGTTTCTACGACATTCTTCCTCTTGAAGGCTTTATAAATTTAATTATTTACTTGGGGTGTTAGTTGTGGGCATCTTTTGACTTCCCGTCTCTTATTTTTCTCATTGTGCCTGGGTATCTGCTCTTACTTCCCCTCCTTTATCTTTGATGTACTTCAGGGAGACAATAAACCAGGATTGGCACTGGAAAGAAATGAGAGAAACATTACAGTGCTGCTGTAGGAGATGGACTAATAAGTCATACATTTTTCAATCTCCTAGATCAGTGTTTCTTACCTGGTATTTCCTGAAACACCAGGCTCTGTGGACATAGTGAATGTGTTCCATGACTGCCCCGACCCCTCCCTGTCAGGAGATCAGTTGTGTGGGGAAGGGGAAAGGAGCAATTTAGCAAGCTGACATGTGCCTAGAAAATTTAACATACTCTAGCAGCAGCAAAACTTCCAGGTGTGCATCAGTGTCTGCTGTTGCCTTGCTCCTTTGCTGCAGCACACGCATTTTGAATTTCCCTCTGCTATTCCCATCAGCACCAAAATCAGTTGGCATAAATTCCATGGTAAGGCTTTCTTTGGTGAAACTTACTTCACAAATAGATTAACTTTGTTTGAACATACAGGGTCAAGATTCCCATTAAAACTTGAGTAATACCATTTCCAGTTTTAAGTTGTGTGCATAATCATTATGTATATATATTTTTAAAGAAATATAAGCATGTTATATTCATAAAATTATATTTAATTCAGTTTTCTGAATAATTTTTCACAGGAATGTGTCGTACACTGATACTATGAACATTACAACCAGTATATACTGCCTTTTTTGGGAAAGTTTTCATCACATGTTCCAAGTAAAGTAATTAATACCTTTTAGGTGCTCCCTGTGACCCGGGCCTCCTGGGATAACCACCTGAATATGCAAAGATCAGGGCAAGCTGCAAAAAGGAGAGCAGATTCTCCCAGCACTGGTGGGTTACCTGGAGATAAACTCCCCCAACCAGTCACAAACAATGCTTCTGATCCCCCACAATGGATATCAGGAAGCCACCATATAGTATAGCCAGCTCCCTTTACTGCATTCCAGTCACTGGTCCCCAGTACAGCCACTAGGTCTGTTAAAGAAATAGGTTCTCCTGACCCCAAGGGGTCAGCCACATTACACAGAACGATAGAGGCTTGAATCTTACTCAAAATAACATGCTGCCAGCCAATCCTTTAGTAACTGAAATTAAAGGTTAAATATAAAAAGAAAAGAAACAAAATGAGAGATGTTATAGGGTCAAAGTGAATCACATGCGTACAAATGATTAGAGTCCAAAGAAGATCAGTCCTTGTTTCACAGCTTCAGTTGTTAGTAATCCAGTTTATAGGAATAGAGGCCAAATAATCCAAGTGTAGAGTTCGTTCTAATTCTCCCCCACGAGAATTAGCAGGGTGGTTTCCAGGCCAGTGCTGGCTGGGATCTCAATCCTGCAGCCCAAACTTTCCCTGAGAAGCTTGGACAGATGTGAGACAAAGGAATTCGGTTCCCAATGTCCTTTTATAGTTGCAGCTAGCAAGGTGGGCATTTGCAGGTCAATTCTTAACGTTGGGTTTGATGACAGTTCCCAGGTACTTTCTTAAGTGGAGCATAGCAATACATACTGTCCTTTGAAGGAAAACCTTCACCTCCTGGGCACCCCAGGTAATTAACCACATTAGCACCATTAACAGATAGTTTACATTGGTACATGAAAGGTCCCTTTAGATGTTAATGTTCCCTCTTGACCCCTTCCAACAGAACAATGGTAACAGATAGAGAAGCACTTCATTCACCTTGCTAACCTCTAACAGGATACCTGTAAATATCATCAAGAAACCCTAATGATACAAATGCATATCAAAACCCTAGCCTACTCATACATTGCATTTCCATATAATGTGTCTTCAAAAGTTAGACTTAGGTCATGTATTTTACAAAGATGGCTTGGCCTTTTCAGGCCTAGCATGACACTCCCCAGTTCACTAAATGTTGAAAAATACTATTCTAGATCCTCAAAAATCTGATAAAAGAAACAAGGAGCCCTGTGGCACTTAAAGACTAACAAATTTATTTATTGCATGAGCTTTCGTGGGAGAAAATCCTACTTTGTCAAAATGTGACAGCAGGAACTTGACAGGAAACTGGATTTACTCTGGTTTATTTTCTCTCTAGAGCAGGGGTCTCAAACACACAGCCTGTGGGCTGCATGTGGCCCCTAAAGCTATTCCCTGTGGCCTGCAATGACACTCCTGTTACTAGTATTTGCAATATCATTGTATGAAAAGGTTTCGGTGGTGTGGTCCTTGGGCTACCATACTAGTCCTCATGCAGCCCTCGTGGTGATTTGAGTTTGAGACCCCTGCGCTAGAGGCTCGTATACTGGAGTATACAATGAAACATGTTCCAGAGGATCTGCTGAATATAGGTACTGCAGTCTTAGATCCCCAGGAAATTCCCACACATCCACTGGATTGTGTTAGAGAGCCGCCAATGAGAACAATCACTAGAGATTGCCCTGGACTGCAAGCCCAAATGCCCCTGAACATTGAGAGAGTATGAAATCATGATCCTACACTGTATTTGAATTTTATTCCATATCTAGGGTGGTCCAGTCTAAAACTCTGCTATTGAGCACCCTTTAATTTGGGGGTGTTTTAAATCTGAAACTGATTTCTGCAGCTAGACGTGATCTCTGTAATTCTTAAGTTTAACTGTATATGCTGCTGGGGTGCTTTTATGTTTTATATTAGACCATTTAACTGGCCACTCTGAATAGCTCAATATGTATGGAGGTCAGTGAGGTTACACAGATAAATCTGAGTAGAGAATATGGAACAGGGGTTAGAACCAATGTTTCTAAATCCTCTCCATTTTCAGATAATTCTATCACTGTAGAAGAATAAGTAGTCATTCAACATATGAAATTACAATGGAAAGAGAGAACAGCATTTGGTTATATAATATTTATGCAGGGTTATGGTAGCTGTGTTGTTCCCAGCATAAATATTAGAGACACAAGATGTGTGAGGTAAAATCTTGTATTGAACCAACTTCTTTCATACCAACAGAAGGTGGTCTAATAAAAGATATTACCTAACATCCCTTCTCTCTCTAGATCAGTGGTTCCCAACCTGTGGCCAACGGGGGCTTTCAAAGTGGCCCACAGCTTCCTTTCTGCTAGGTGCAGAAGGAAACTGCTTGCTAAGGATACAGGCAGAATGTGTTGCCAGAGGGCCACAAGACCAGTGCACGCTCCTTGTTGCAGCCAAGCGGATGGGAAATCAATGCTTCCTTCCCCCTGACTGTTGTAGGGAGTGTGGCAAAGTGCTCCACCTGGGTCCCAAGTGCCAGGGCCCATACTGGGGCCAGAGGGAGGGGATCACTGATTTTCCATCCCCCTGGCTGCAGAAGGGAGCCACTGCCTATGCACCAAAGTGGAGCGCACAGGGCTACAGGACATGTGGTTTCCCTGCTGCAGCCAGAGAGACGGGAGATCACTAAGCAGGTGGTCTTTTTGTTGAACTCCTTCTGTGTGGCTGCAGTGGGATGGGGGGAGGGGGGGCAGCCTGATGGTAGAAACTGGTGGCCTTTTAGAGTTATAAAAAATATCTGTGGCCCTCAAGCCAAACACTTTGGAAAACACTGATCTAGATAATATTTAGACAGTTTGTACACCGTATTGTGTAAGATGCTAACCCTCATTATTAATAAAAATAGCACATTCTCAAATAACATTCAGTAGGACATAACTGGTTTTAGAAGCTTCTATTTAATCAAAACTGCAGTGATCACTATTGAAACCTTTCCAGTTTTGCCTTAGATCAGGTGTGCCCAAACTGCTGCTCAGGAGCTGCATGTGGCTCTTGAATGAAAAAGTGTGGCTCACAGAAGAACGTCAGCAAATCAATTTAATAGGTAAAAGTATATGGCTATATGCCTCAGTGCGGATCTTGAGTTCCATAAATTTGGCCACCGTTGCCTTAGATAAACGGAAGGTATAACAAATAATGGTACTTGTAGCATTACCTCTGCTTACTCTAGGAAATGCTCAGAGAGTACCTCAAGTTCTGAGGTAACATTAGTGAACAGATGAGATTTTGAGATTGTCTTAGCTAGAATGGTCTACTTCAATAACTTTTTATCACAATTTAATTGTAAAATTGTGCACAATTACAGAACAGGTCAGTTATATGAACTCTGGCAAAATTTGAAACATCTGCATCTTTGCTATGCATGGATTTATTTGGAAACACATAGTTTTGTACACAAGTTGGTGCTGAAGTGATCAGATACTGTTACCCATTTTCATGTGTATAAAAATGCATAGAATTTGGTCACACAGCATGGCATGCGCGCACATCTTTGAAAGTTTGGATGTCATGTTTGCAAATTTGGCATACTAAAAATGTACTAGCCATAGATCCACCTCCTACATTCTAGAAACTCTTAATTTTGCTATCAAATAAGTTCAACGTGAGGCTTTTGAGGGAAAATGATCAATTTTTACTAACAATGAGTGCTTATAATAAAGAAAAGATTTAAATTAAAAGTCTAGTATGTTTATTAAGACTGCTGGTAACTTTTGTCTTTTGCACCAAACTTGCTTCTTTCATTTGCACTTCATTTTATGCCCCTGTGAATAACAGAATTTTGATTAGGCATCGTCATCAGCCATATAGCTTTGTACACACTATTTTGTTTTTATGGATGCTATCTTGTTTTGCTGTCTTTATGAACAGTTGAAATCCTTTTGGAATTGCATCAGGAAAACTTTCAGCAGGAGACATCACGTGCCTCAAAATCTGCAGAGACTGGGCAGATAAACTCTGTTTGCAGCTGTCCTTCCGAGTGGCAGCCATGCAGTTGTATGTTAATGAAAATCTCCAGATAGAGAGAAGAAGTTGTTGTTACCTGTTCCTCTTTCCTTAATTTTGCTCCTGATTTCTGGGTCCTATTCCTTTGAATTCTGACCTGATCCATTCTTACAGAAAGTAAGGTGATGTATTGATTTTAAACTTGTTGTTTACTGTACCCACGGTTTGCATTATATGATAATAGGCCTTGGCTTCAGGCCTCTTTAAGTTAACTCCTGAGCTCTTATTTTATCAATAAGTTGATTACTTGATTTCACTTTTATATATTGTCTGTCTAGAAGTTCATTGCATTAATTCCTCCTCAGTGATTAAACATGAGATCAAAGATGGACAACTATTTCTGTTGTCTGGTACCTTGTAAAGACTGCTTTATCCTTAGCACGTTCATCTTTGAAATGGAGGAGTTCCGTCTCTATTGCATGTTCCTTGTCTCAGAAATCACAGAGAACTTCCTCTCTGGTAGCTCAGCAGATTTCCAGTTCCTTGGATTGGGAGTCTGGTCTGAAGGAGTCCCTGGAAACACACATATTCCAAGGGCCTGTAACTTGCAGAAACAATAGAAGAGAAGGAAAAGTTCATCTCTTCAGAGCTCCCTCTCCTCCTAAACCTACATGGTTTTGGATCAGTTTTTGGGTTAAGGTGAAGAGAATCAAGAAACCCATATTTTTTCCTTGATGAAAGAAGGCAGAAAAAAAAATTCTAACCACCAAGGGAAGCATGAATAGAAATTTGAGTTTCTGTTCCACTCTACTGCCTAATGTCGTGTTGGGATAAATGTGGCTATATGTCACCCTGACTTATTAAGGAAACTACCATAAAACATGATTACTGTGCAGATCAGATGTACAGAAAATGTCCTTAAATTCCTTTCCTGTAAAGAAATCATTGTCATCAAGCAGCTATTCAACAAAGAGGAAATGAAAATGTATGTTACCATGCCATGATGCATTATGTTCCTGAGGTGGAGTTTAACCAGCAGGGTGCTCTGCATTTGAGGGTGGCAGGGCTGATTAACTAATTGCCTCCTAGCTAAAGGAGCAGAGCTAGGCCTTGTAAGTAGACTAAGCAAGGTCAGTTGTGGAGATGTCTACAGAGGAGACAAGTATCTCTGGCAGAAAGAAGCTCTGGGATAGGTTTAACAACTCAGGAAGAATACTACAGTGGGGACCCGTTAACACGCGAGCCGTTTGCGTGCGGATCCGGTTAGCATACGCTCCAGTCACGTCCCCCAAAGCCATCAATTTAACGCGCAGGACTCAGTAATGTGCTGCACCTAAAGGCGGAAGTTGGCCTGGGTACGGAAACGCATGAAGTGAGCAACAACTTAAGGAGTCTGGCGCGCTAACTAAAAGGAGAAGTTGGCCTGGGTACAGAAACAGGTAGAGTGAGCCTTATTAGTGCTGCACTCTGATTTATTTATTCGCCGCAGTCCTATTTGCGTGCAGTCCGTTTAACGCATGGTCATGGAGGCTTGTCCCTTGACACCTGCACATTAATGGGTCCTCACTGTACAGGAACAAGCTAGGCATCTGAAGTGGAAGTCCTTAGGTAGACCTGATGAGGGAATAAATAAAGCCTGGATGGGTTGGAAGGGGTAATAGTTTGAAGATTTGATTGGATTTTAATTTGAAATATTTTGTGCTATCTTGGAAGAGGTTTTGACTTTTATGAATTGGCTGAGAATGTTCACTGAAGGTCTGAGGGAGAGCCTCTCCCCATACCCCTCCTCTGTAGCGTTAGTGACAAGAACGTTGTGCAGTGCTGTCATCAGAGCTGAAGAGGGACTGTGCTATTACACTATCCTGACAAGTAGCTCATTTTTGTGTTTCAAATTATCTCAAGAAGAGAGTGGGTTGTACACAGAAATGCATGTGATTTTACCTGCAGGAGAATAGACCAAAGTATTGTATTTATCTACAGCAAGTACAATATAGGCAGCTCACAGTGCAAGCTTCCTGGTACTTTCCCAGCTGTTAAGCCTGAGGCTCTGTTGAAGGGATATCTGGAAAAGAAAGCTTCATGCTCATTAGTCGCTAGTGTCTTGTTCATTAGAATGAAAAATACTCCCTGTTTCAAAATGTATTTTTTAACTTCATAAAAGAACAAAGTAGGATTTGTAGCATGAATGACAAAGGGAGATGTATCTTTTAAGCTCCAATATTTCAAGAAAATTGTATATGATCAGAAGGATTGATGTTTCTGAAAATATTGTATTCATTAAAACCTTTAGGGGACCTAACCCGGGCCAAACTACTGGTCTTTCATGTCTCCTGCTGAACAGGAGAAGTACATCCACTAATTTCCTTGCTCTTTCCACAAATGCACCAGTTATGGACATGTCACACATTCCTCCACCCATTCTGAATCTCCTCCAGCTGGTGTTACAGAACAATTGTGGGAAGAGTCAGCACACTGAATTGTGTGCTTTGCAACTGGGGAGTAAAGTCAGTGCATATGCCCCTGAAAAGCCAGATGAATTACTGTATAATCATCAAAGCAAATAAAAGTTCTCTCTTCCCTTCTCTCCCCAGCTTGGTGACCTTGATTTGCTTGTCAGTGAAAACTGTGGATGTCCTCATTTGTAATGCTGGTATGATATTGAAGCATTCATAGTTAGGTACTGTACTGTATTACAGATAATAGACAAAATAATTGAGGAATGCTGCACATTCAGGACATACCAGTTCCTCAAATCCCCTGTATACCTCTGTGGATGGTCTCAGAAAACTTCACCAAGAATACAAAGGGTGCTTTGACACCAAGGGCAACAAGGAAGGAATCAAGAAGTTATATACTTTTCTATCACATTAATTTATTAATTAAGGCTTGCTTCAAATGAGATAGGGTCGGATTCTGATCGCATCTTATTGTAAATCAGGAGTAATGACTGTGAAATCAGTGGAGCTACAGCAATGTCATTGTAGTAAGCCTTGGGGAGGAAGGGGTTAACACTCTGGTCAGTGAGTCCCAGGACAGCCAATAGGAATGAAGCACAGCTTTTTGAATTGGAACAGCAGCCTGGCCTGGGCTTGTTTGGAGGCAGCAGATCTCCTGGAAGGATCAGGAGGAGGCCCGAGGGGCCTGAGGAAGAATCCAGCAACATCCTTACCAGACATAAGTTAAGTTTGGTACTGACCAGGCGTGAGTAGAACAGGGAATGTTTATTTAGACGTGGTCAGGGTATCTTCTTTGTTTTTGGCTTGTTTTTTTGGATTTCTCTGTGCTGAGCACATGTAACCCCCCCCCACTACCCTGTAACTAGCTAAGTTAATTCCCAGAGAAGCAACTCTCTGTGTTTATCATCTGTTCTTTTTGATTAAAGAGTATACCTTTTAAGTAAGTTCTGGTTCTGTGTCCTGGAAGGGCAAGAGGTTTGTGTGCCCGTGCCTTAGACTGCACGGGCAGCTACTAGAGGGAACCCTGTTCCAGTTTCAGCTCATATTGCAGCTGGGGTCCAGTCACTTTTCTGAGAGAGGAATAAACAGGATTGCAAGTACCTCACAGGGAGGAATTCCCAAGTGCGCCTCCCTGGGTCTCAAGAGGTTTTTTGCATTTGGGTGGTGGCAGCAATACTACTCTAAGGCCAGGAATTGGAGGCCTTGGAGACTTTTAAGAGCAGGCTTTAAGGCCAGTGGCTTTTAAAGCCTGCTGCAGGCCCCCACCTTCTGCACTCAGAGTGCCAGAGTGGGGAAAAAGCCTTGACAGTCATGGATGTAAATAAGATCAGAACTGGGCTCAAAGTGACACACAAGTTAATTTCTTTCCCTGCATGTGCTCTTGTGTTGGGTATATTGTGGTTTCATACAAAAAGGTCTCATGGGAAATCACATGGCTATGAAATGAATTAACCTGCCGTAGAGCAGGGCCTGTAATTAAGCTGTAATTTCTCCCAGATAGTTTTATAGTTCTCCTTTTGTAGCCACCTCCAATTCTAACCTGTAGTTTTTCTGACCTTAACCTACTCAGGCCCCATGGAGCCTCTGTTGGCACAACATTGCCCTTTATGATGCTATTTAAAAAAAAAAAAACTGACTATTTCTTTCTGCCTTTGCCCTGAGAAATGGACATGAAAAACAGAGGAAACCTTACTTTAGGAGCACTGGACTCATCAGTTGCATCTAAAGCCAAATGCTACAGAGGCTTTTTGTGGGCAGATAAAAGAAGCATTAGGCTTGGGTGCTAAGGAAACTGTGCAGCATGCAAACTCTTCAGGAGTATAGTCAAGCCCATTGTTAGCTATCCAAAGGCAGTATCATGCTATGCTTAATGTAAAGCCTCTAAAAGCTATCCTTTTCATGATATCTTTCAAAATGGATAGTTCAAACAATCCATATGAATCATAACGTCAAATGGATTTCATGGTAGAGCTAGATCTAACATTGCTTTTTAAGGTGTTCCCATAAACCAACACTAATGAAAATTTCTCAGGTTCTTATGGGAGGTTACTGATTTATTAATTGAATGAATTGTTGATGGGTTTTTTGTTTGTTTTTTTTAACCCCCTCCCCCCAACACTTTTGCTCTTGGAGCTTTTCCCTCTATTGCTTTTACTCACTAGCCCTTTGCCAAAATTCTGAAGCCAGCAGCTGTTGATTTACTCAGCAACAATAGAGGACATCTTTATTGTTGCTATGGAAGTTTTGGCTTTTATAGAATACTCAGGGTCTGAGAATATAAAGATTCCATTGAAAAAATGAGTCTTTGGACCAAACAGTTTGGCAGTGAGGGGAAGGGGACATTGCAAGCTTTGAAATTTAAAATGAGCATGCCGCTGATTGCAATTTTATATTCTTATCATGTAAAACTGAAAAAAAGAAAGGATCAGGTGATTGTTTTTCCTGTCTTATTATCCTGCCTTGACTGTTCTTGATGCTTCAAAAGTAGAAGAATCGATGGTATCATTTTTTTCTAATCTATCTACTTCAATTCTTACCTTTTATAGGTACCCTACCCTCGTTTGTTTAGGTGAGTTAGTGCTTACATGTTCAGATGAGGAAAGGGAAAGTAGTGTGAGACATGTGAAATTATTTTTTCCCCTCATGAAATCTGTATTCTTCTTCTAAAATTAACAGTTTAAGAAATGTGACTTTACAAAAGAACTCTCCCCTCTATAAACAATGTGCTTTTCAGATCCTTTCCAACAGTCCAAAGTTTTATTGAATAAAATCTCAACCCCAATGCTGGTTGCTTGTAGAAGTGTTTTTAAAGAATTAGAAAAAGAAATGAAAACCTGAGGATCCCTGTTGGCATCACTGGTGAAAATGTGGCTTTCAGAAAGCTTGGGGACAATGATGTCTCTGTTCACAGTTCTTGAAAAAGATGTATGTTACTCATCCATTGTCCCAGTTTTCCAGCTGTGAGGTAAAGACTCTTTTTATTATACTTTTTTTTAATTTTATTGAAATAGGTTCAGATTTGAGGATATGCAATTAAAGTTCTAATTCTAACCAGCAAGAATCCCATATAATATTATGAAAGCTTCCAGGCTCAGGCTTAGGCATTTGAGATCAATTGGTCAAAGCTCTCATTCATATTTGATATTGATTTTTTTAGCAGATGGGAGCCATCCTCTGTATGAGTCAGGTATGAGACTGTGGTTCCAGTGATCTTAGTCTTTATGGTCTTGACTCTACACTACACTATTCTACAGAATTGCAGGTGAATGCCAGTTGCTTCACCTACAATTCAGGAGGAAGTGTGTCTCATGTGATCTCTGTGTCTGACAGTGGGATTTTCTCCCACAAGAGCTCATGTGATAAATAAATTTTTAGTCTTCAAGTGCCACAGGACTTCTTGTTTATTCTGCTATTGATGTCTCTTAGATTGCAATCTCAATAGCAATTTCTTGTCTTAGCTTCATATTGTCAGAGAATCTTTCTTCACTAGGATGTTAGATGTTTGTATTGTCCTCTTCATCCACCGTTATCCAATGACCAAGTGGGATATTTTACACAGTGCATTTGGTGCATGCCCATTTTTAAACAATGATTATTTTAAGCTATATCTGTATTGACAAATAAGGGCTTGATTCAGCAAAGAATCTTAAGAGTGAACTTCAGTGTCATGCTGAACTGGGACCTGTGACCACTGTCAAGTTCCAGTATCTTTTTCTGGTAAATTTTCAACATGATGTGCAACCTTGCTACTTTCATTACTGTTTCATAGGAGGTATGGCAGACTTGCAGCATGTTGTGATGAACATGTTACTCCTTACTACAATAATACTGATGTACATCTGTGGCAGGCAAAAGTGTACAAGTTCCTGAGCTTCACAAGCATAAAATGACTTTTCAGTTGATAGTTGTATCTTGCTGATTAAAAGAGTTTGAAGTTTGCCTTGAGACAGAACTTAGTGTCAAATGTTATATATGTACTATAAAAGCGGGGGCTCAGTATCATAGCAGTGTTGAGAGCTCCTCCTCTAATATCAGAAAACATCTCATCTTCGCTGTGCTGCAGCCCATTCAGCAATCGTTAGAGGCACTAACCCACAGAAGGAAATACAATGTCACCCTGCACAGGTGAGCAACACAGATAAGTGTAAAAATAGTTTGTTATTAAAAGACTGCTGCTGGCGCACAGCTAGTGTTTGTCTCATTAAAAACCTGTTACTGTACAGGGAACAAAATGCTCCTTGGAGTTGAAACTAGATGTCAGTTGCCTCAGAATATGCTGACATAAGAGAGAATGATAACAATGGTCTCCTTCTATTGCTTTGGAAATCAGCTGATACTAACTGGAATGAAATACTTTTCAGCAGGCGGAAAAAGGCTGGATGTAAATTATCACCCAAGGATTTGGGGGTGATGGGATCATAATGATGGGTAGGTTTAAATTATCAGAACTATATTGAACAAGTAATAATTAATTGGGGGTAAAAAGCAAACATTTTCTGTGGTAAACATTGCATACAACTCACCTCCCTGCTTGTTCACTTTTTACCAAACCAGGTCCTCAAGAGCTAGTTGAAATGTGTGTCAATTTTATTTTTGATGAAAAATGGCTTTTCAAACTATAGGAATCTTTTTTGGAGAAAATTTGTTTCCTTTTTCAATTCTTACCTGAAATGGAAGATTAGATTTAGATTAGATTAGGTTTAAAACATTGCTTGGATTTGATTAGAGTCCCTTTACTCTGTTTCCATACTCTTCCAGTGGAAATAAAGGAAGGAAAGGAAGAAGACAAACCTAAAACAACCCCCTGAAATTAAAAAAAAAACAAAAAAAATCTGAGCCACTTTAAAAAAATTAATTCAATGTCAAATACATAGCATTTTTGATCCATCCCAATGCCTATGTTTGAAATCTGAATGCAAAATATATAGTATTAACTGGAAGGATACAAGTATCTTAACATCTCAGTCTTATAGGTGTATACTTATAATATCAAAATACAGGCCATTTTTTGATACTCAAGAGTCTGTTAGATTTTATAACAATAGGTAAATACTTCCTGACAGAAGAAGGCTGACTGTCTCTCTATTCCTGTGAGCCATATGCATCTTGAGTCTTTTATGATCAAAATGATCATGAGCCAAGTACATTGAAAACTGATTACAGTCTATGGCTAATCAAACTGTTTTGCCACTGCCCACCTCTGAATAGCAGCAGCTAGTGAACGCACAAAGTTACATAAAAAGTTGAATGTCATCTTGGACTGCAGCCCTCTGCCTGATAGTGCCACAGTATAGAAACTCATAACATCCTTTACAAATGTAAAAATTCCCACCTCTTCAGTGCTCATTCTTTGAATTAAGATGATGCAATATTTCAGCTATTTAGTGGGTTTTCTTTGTGCTTCACCCCAGGCACTTTTCTTTCTTCTCCTTCTACAATTTATCTGTCTTGCTGATGGGGGGAGAGCAAGCAATGGGTTAGCTTTTTTCCCCAGACTGAGGTGTGGTGCACACATTATCTAACATTAATACCCCCAGCACTGCTGCTTGGTGTAAAAGCTGTCTATTCTTCACTCTTCCTATCAGTAACAACTGAAGTCAGTGGGAGTTTTAATTGTTGAACTGGTCAGTACCCAGAATTTCACTTCAGCTCTCTGTGTTTAAAGAATTTAAATCTAAACAGATGGATGTTACTGAGCCAATAGAATAACTTCAGTCCTACCTGCAAGACAAATGAAAACATCTATGTTGTAATTATGCATTAGTCTTCCACAATCCTGACATTTCTAACTTGTATTTGTGGTTTAGTGGTGACTGTTTTGGAATAGCAAAGCTAACCCTTGCAGGCAAGGGGGGTTGCTATGAGCATGATGGTACTGTTTCATGAGTTACTTGCTTTGTCCATCTGTGTTACGTGAAGTGTCTATACATTTTACGACTTGCTCTAATTATTTATCTAATTTGTCTGCTGGTTGGAAAGTTTTGATGAAAATAAAATTTCAGCCAAAAAAAATCAACCAATAACTATCTGAAATCAGTGAGAATGGAGAGAAATTAGGGCCCATGATCCCTATTTGTTCATCAGTCATTGTGTCAGGCATGTCCTCAGCCAGCAGAAGTTTAGGCAGTCTCAGTACCCTAAGTATTATCGAGCCAATGAATGAGTGACACTCTTCTATGTGACTGTTCTCATGGTGCTCAGAACTGAGAAATCTTATTACCCTACTGCTTACACTATGAGAAAGACGTCCTTGACTTTAGCTGGATGTCATCTCCTTGAAACCTCCAGTCTGTTAGTCTGGGCTGTGCAGCCCCTGCTTTGCTTTGCAGATTAACAATAGAAGCACACCAACAGCTGGAGCCCTGTAAGAGGGAGAGGTGGACTCCTGTATATAAGGGGGCAAAATGGCCACCCTTATATACAGAGACAAAATGGCCTCCCCTAACAACAGGCAGGAAGGACCACTCTGCCCTTCCGGGGGTGGGGCCAGACACAACCTGTCAGTCTGATAAGAGACCAGGGGGCCGGACAGGAAGTATAAGAGACAAGCCATGGAGCTCAGTGAGGGCTTGGTGGCCCAAAGGGAAAGAGCTCCTTTTGCTCTCTCCACAGGCCCAGCCGGAGACCAGCCTGGCAGAGAATCTCCCTGCACTGTGGTGACCAGATGGCTGCCTGGACATCCCAGCAGAGCCCTAATGGAAGGCCTGGCCTGTGGCGAGCTGACCAACATCCTGGGAACCAGGGGCCTGCCTAGAACATCCAGTAGAACCCCAGTGGAAGGCCTGGCAGACCAGAAGCCCAGCTGCACCCAGGGGGCAGGAAGGCCAAAGAGAGCTACCAGCACTGGGACTGCTGGGGCAGTCAACCCAGGGAGCTGACTCAGCAGAGCCTCAAGAGCTCCCTGACCTGGTGGCGGCCCCCATCTACTAGTCCATCACCAATGATCTAGAGGAGCTCCCCTTGGCAAGTGATGCAAACACCGGGGAAGCCAGCTGTGACTTGGAAGAACTCCCCTCTGCGGAAGACACACCCAGCTTGCTAGCTCTTCAGGATCCCAACAACCACCCAGAGGAGCTCGCAAATCTACCCTGGGGGTGCTATCCCGAAGAACTGGAAGAAGACCACATACCTCAGGCCCTAAATGGGGTGGGGAGATGGGGCAGTGAGGGCACCCGCGTCCAGGAGACTGACTTGGGGAAGGGACCAGTGTGTTGCAGTTCAGACCCCGCCGGCAACCTATCTGAAGTAGCGGTCCTGGAAAGAGGCTTGGACTGGGGACAGGAGCCCTACCCGGTGGAGGCTGACCCAGAGGCTATACTGGCGTGTTATGGGTTGGACCTCACTGGCCAAGTCCCGGACAAGCCAACACCAGGTCAGAACCTGGGCTGGGACGCAGTAGAGTTGGGTCAGGCAGCAACCACCCACCTCCTCGCTTCCAGCTTGTGACGAGAGTTCCTCTTCCCCCACACCTAGCACCTCATTAGTTCTTCCTGAATTCTATTCATAAGACTTTTATGTCTTATCTGCCTGGCCCCTTTGAGGGCCAAAGACAGTAATTCTTACCAGCCTACCTCCTGGATTTGAAACCATTGCCATCATTGGCCTGACCCGGAGCAGAGTCCAGAACATTAGCCGCTGCCCACCCAAGGGGCGTGTTGGCGGGGAAAAACTCACAGACAAGCACCCTATAGGGAAGCAAGGTGCTTCCCCGCACAGGTGTCCTGTAAGGGGACCCAGGCACCTGTCTTTCAAACCCCTTTGAAGCATTTCACTGCAGCGGTCAACCCTTTATTAAGTAAGAACGGCCAGACTTGGTCAAACCAATGGTCTATCTAGCACGAACAATGAGAGTCCCATGGCACCTTGTAGACTAACAAATTTTTCAGGCATAAGCTTTCTTGGGCTCCAACCCACTTTGTCAGATGTGTGAAGTGGAAACTACAGTTGAGAGGTATATATACACATGCCAGGGTGGAGAAGGGCAAGTGTTAGAAAAATCAGTTCAGAGCAGATGGGGCCCATTCACACCAGTTGATCAAAGGGAGAGAATGTGTGAACAGAGGAATCACTTTTTGTAATGTGTTAACCATTCCAAGTCTCTATTCAGACCCACAGACTAACAAAACTATCCCCCTGGAACTATCTAGCACAGTATCCTGTAGTCTGACGATGGCACTGTTGGATGCTGTAGAGAAAATGAACAGAACAGGGAAATTGAGTGATCCATCCACTGTTGCCCTTAGAGGCTGAGGGACAGCCCAGGCTTAGCTAATAGCCATTGATGTACCTATTCTCCATGAACTTACCTAATTCTTATATTTTAATGCAACTATGTCTTTGGCTTTTACAGCATCCCTTGGCAATGACTTCCATAGGTTGATTCTGAGTTGTGTGAAGTGCTTCCTTTTGTTTTCAAGCTGAGGTCTATTAATTTTGTTGGGTGCCCCCTGATTTGTGTTTTGTGAAGGGGCAAAAAGCACTTCCCAATTCACTTTTTCCACACTATTCATGATTTTATAGACCTCTATCACTTCACTATTCAGTCATCCCTTTTCCAACCTGAACAGACCCAGTCTTTTTAATGGCTTCCTGTATGGAAGTCGTTCTATAAACCAATCATTTTTGTTGCCCTTTTCAGTACTTTTTCTAAGACTACTATATCTTTTTTGAGCTGTGATGACCACTACTGCATGCCATATCCAAAGTATGGGTGCACTGTGGAGTTATATAATGTTGTTATGATATTTACTGTCTTATTATTTATCCCTTTCATGTAGACTATTGGTTCCTAACATTCTGTTAGGCTTTTTGACTGCTGTTGTACGTTGAATTGATATTTTCAGGAAACTGTCTACATCGACTCCAAGATTTCTTTTTTGAATAGTAATAGCTCATTTAGAATGCACCATTTTATATGTATAGTTTCACTGTGCATTAATTTGTGTTTATCAATGTTGAATATCATTTACCATTTTCTTGGTCAGTCGCCCACTTTGTGAGTTCTTTTTGTAACTCTGCAGTGAGCTTTGGACTTAATGATTTTGAGTAAGTTAGTATTGTTTGCAAACTTTTCCACCTTGTTGTTTACCTTTTTTCTAGATCATTCATCAGTATGCTGAACAACACTAGTCACAGTATGGATCCTTGGAGGACATTGCTATTTGCTCTCTCTAATCTGAAAACTGACTATTATTCCTACCCTTTGTTTCCTATCTTTTAACCAGTTGCCTATCCATGAGAGAACCTTCCCTTTTGCCCCGTGACTTATTATTTTGCTTAAGAGTCTTTGGTCAAGAACCTTGTCAAAGCTTTCTGAAAGCCCATGTGCATTATATCCACTTGGTCACTCTTGTCCAGATTTGTTGACATCATTAATAGAGTGGTGAGGCATGAGTATTCTTTTCAAAAGTAGTCTTGGCTCTTTCCCAACATATCATGTTCACCTAGGTCAGATAATAATGTTCTTTACTACAGTTTCAATTAATAGAACACTCACACTAATACCAGATGTGCTATCCCCAAGAAAACAGTATACATGCCAGGTTGTTTGACTCAACTCTGGATCAGTGCTAAGTACAATACCAGGACACTGCAATCTATTTATAATGAAAATAATTACAATTGTATTATCAAAGATGAAAATTTAAAAGATAGTGAACAAGGATAATAAAACCAGAAGAGTTACACAGAAAACAAAACCAAAACATGCTTCCTGGAGACTAAACTTAACAGGCTACCCCCTCCACCCCCATCTAGACTATTCTTGGCTGACCCAGAGCCTTTTACAGCATTGCCAGTCAAGTTTGTTTGGGATCCTGTTTTCATGAATGTTTGGGATCCTGTTTTCATGAATGCAACTGCACTGTTTCTGTGCTTCCTGGGCCTCCATTGTGCTGAATTTTACAATGTTTAATTTACATAGAATCTGATATAGATGGATGAATATACATCCTTTGTGTGGCAGCAAACTATGCTGCAAACCTGCCTCGATTCAGACTGTAGGAACATGTTTTCAATATATATAATTTTGTACATATTACCTATACATAGATTTCATGACATGCCCATAATCTAATGCTGGCTTTCATTTTAAGACCTTGCAGAATAGTCTTTATGAATTAATACTAAGAAATGGTGTGCTAAGTTTAGGGAGTTTGTCAGGCCTGTTAAGAATGGCTGTTACAGAGCAGTGAATATTTGCAAGCTGGCATCAGTCTAGTAGAACAGAATGGAATGCTGTTGATGAGAGCAAACAATGGGTCTGGCACTCTCATGAATGTTCTGTGCAGATCTGACCATTTAACCTCACAAATGCAAGGCCACAGAAAACAATACTATTTGTGCATTTTCTTTTTAATATAAAAGTAATAAAATGCTTCACAATGAATACACTGTGTAGGCCTTGTATATATTAATTGAAGCTATGTCCTCCCCCTAATACGCCACATGTAGATGCTGGAGAATAATGATGTGCCATATAGCATCCTCTGACATGGTCAAAAGTGGTAGCCATGTCATTCTAGTTCAGCAAAGCAAAGAGTCTGGTAGAATAAGCAAGGAGTCCTGTGGCACTTAAAGACTAACAAATTAGACTAAAACATTTATTTATCGCATGAGCTATCGTGAGAGAAATTCCCACTTTGTCAGGTACTTGAAGAATGCTTAGAGAATGGAAGGAAAATAAATACAGGGAAGTATGAGTTATAGGATCAGGTCACACTGTTACAACAAACCAAAATAGTGCACCACAAATTCAGAGGAAAGCATGTAGGCACTCAAAGCAAAGGTGGGTTCCCAATAAGTCCTCTGGGTATACACCTACACTTAAAAACCATGATAGCAAGTCTCAGAGCCTATGTCTCCAACCACCCTCTTGCCGAGTTTCAGAGCTCAGACCCCCATCCAAGCCCAAATATCCTCTACACTGATATTTCTAGCCCTGCAGCATGAGCCCTGCAAGCTCTAATCAGTTGCCCAGCTCTGAGACTTGTGGCTGCAGCTATGGGCTTGATTTTCTTTTTGTTTTATTTTCACTTGCATTTATTTGTGTTTATTTTGCAGTGTAGATGCACCCTCTGACATCTACTTATCCACCACCATTCTCCTCCAGGACCCTTATGCACTTTGCTGTCCAGATTCACGTTTCATCTCTTCTCCCAGAATTGTCCCCTTCTGGATGGTTTACTACTTGTTCTGGCTCAAATGCAAAGATTTTTGTCCAAAAAAAAAAAAGTGCTTTCTTCTAAACACAAAACTTCATGAAAATCTATTTATGTTTTAATGCTTCTGATTTTTCCTGAAGTTTGAAAAGGTACAAAGGTCAAATTTCAGGACAAGTAGAAAAAGGCATCACTAGAAGTCTTTAAATCATGGGTGCCTTTCTTAAAGATATATCTAGTTTTGTCTAAAGTTACAGACTTGATGCAGGAATTACTGGATTAGGTTTTGTGTCCCATGTTATTCAAGAGGTCAGACTAAGCCATAGTGGTCCTGTCTGACCTTAAAATCTATGATTGCATACAGGAAGATGAGAAAGTTTATTTGGGGAGTAGGATATAAGCGTTCTAAGTGTGGTTTTGAGGTCTCAGACCAGGGAGAAGACAAAGTTCTTATTAAGCAGAAAT
Source organism: Podocnemis expansa (assembly GCA_007922195.1). Lineage (NCBI taxonomy): Eukaryota > Metazoa > Chordata > Testudines > Podocnemididae > Podocnemis > Podocnemis expansa. Next base: position 634,563 of record ML681982.1, read on the forward strand.
TTAAAGAATCCCAGGTATGGACTGTATTCCAGATATTGGGGGCACTCCAACACCACAGTGATGCACATAGTGTGTAAACCTACAGAGACTGCCAGCTACAGGGAGACTAGGAAGGCAAATAGAAATGGGTTTGGTATTAAGGGAATATGGGAAATAGGTGAGCTAGATATTGATAAAAGAGTGCTAGAGTGGAGATGCAAGTCTATGAAAATGCTTCAAGACTGAAGTAGCTAAAAATTTTAGTATGAGACTCTGAAACTGATATAAACTTCACAAATGTTTCTGAGGTGAACACTGGTATGTTTTACGATACAGACTTTCTAAAATATGTGGATATTGCCTGTCCAGTGCTCTGACAGTCAAAATATACAGGAGATTCAGATCAAAAGCATGGGATTTCCAGACAGCAGTATAATATTTTGGATGTTATAAGAGAAACTGTAATTGTCCTGTAATAAGAGAAACTAGCACTATCTCTTGGCTCATGTTTTATTGGACTGTGATACAAAAGTCCAGAAGAAAGTATTTATTGGGGGTTTCTCTGTTTGTTTATTTCGAACAGAAAGCAGTGTGGTCCATTGGATATGGAACCAGCAGGGAGTGAGGAGACCTGGGGTTTCTTCCAGTGTCTGCCACTATGATTGCTATATGGCCTTGGGAAGTCAGTGATGGTCCTCATTTTCAAAATTGATCAGCAACCCTAGCTGCCATAGACTATGGGCACAGTGTGGTTAAACTGTGTCTCTGTTTTCCTCATTAGTAGAATGTGGATGGCTATACTTTCTCAAGTTTTATCAAGTTGTTTGGCCTCAAGTCAAATCTATTAAGGTTTACATAGTTTTTCATCCTAGTATTTTAGTCTCAAGAAGAAGATATGATTTTCCTGGAAACTCAGTGTGACTTCTAAAATTCATGATGGTTCTCAATTGTTGATTATCAGGAGTCAGGGATGCACCAAAATTTGAAATTCTTGGCTGAAATTATTTGCCCAAGGACTACACATTGAGATAGGGACAGGACTGAGATTACAGCTCAGGAACTCCAGACTCCCAGCATCATGCTCAGTCCAGTTGATCTTGTTGACTGTCTTTTAGGATCATCTTTTAAATAATAACTGCTGCTTAGTAATATGAGAATGAAAAAGAGTATTTTATTCAAGAGAAAATCCTAGTACTTGATACTTATCACTTCAGCAAGCATCCTGATGTGTATTTATTTTACTGTCTTAAACATCTCCTGTAAGAACTCTGAGTGGACTCAGATGCTTTAGAATCTGAGAATATACTGTACTACTTAACATTCCCAGATGTGCTGTTTGCCACTTCTTCAGAGACTGATGTCACATTATAGCAATGGAGGGTAATATGAAGACAGATTATTGTTACTGGTCTTTTATTCCATAATGATCAGTTACTGTTCTGGATTTTTTTTATGCATTTCTACTTGCAAATACAGCTTTCTCCCTTTTCTGTTCATGATATTCTTCACTTGCTATCTTGCCTGTGACCCATCTTGTTATGGCTTTCTCACTGGCATACAAGAATGGCCATTGAGATTGTCAATTTCTCCTAAAGTGAGAATGAGCAATTCAAAAGGTGAGATTTTGAAATGTTGAGGTGAAAAAGGAATTCTGTGGGAAAGAAATCTTTCTCTTCTGTATTTAATCACTCTGTGACTTGCATATCAAATGTGTTCTTTACAAGTCAAAATGAGATTTTTTTTTTTCCCAAGTGGTGGCAACGTAGCATCAGCCTGTTATCTGAAATTCAAGATGATTTCTTCCTAATGTATGTATCACTTTGTGATGGGATGTCTGTCCCACACAGCTGATGAAGGGGCTTATGAAAGTTGGAGAAGCCAATTCATTTGGTTGCACTGGAAGGGTGGGCCAGGCCTAACTGATGATGAAACCCAGCTGACGTGGAGTTTTCTAGTTCTACAAACAGGAAGATTGGAACAAAAGGAGGCTGCAATTCCTTTTGGTAGCAAGGAATAAGGAGAACTGTAGGAAACAGGAAGACCCTTGCAGGCAGGGAGAAAGCCCAGGGAAGACTTAGTATGAAGAAGTCCAGGGATGTGTCTGCAAGAAGTCTGGTGGAATGATTCTTGACTGGTGTCATAGGATCCTTGAACTGAAAACCAGAGTAGAGTGCACCTCTGGGTTCCACATTCAACCATCGATGAAGATGACAGGAAGCCCCTGACAGTAGGAGATAAGGACTTTTGTGGGCCCTGAGGAAAGCGTACATGAGCCACTGGGCCAAGAATTGAGGAGCAATGTGGACCAAAGAAATGACGTGGGCATTAGTTTCTGCTGACTTTGTAACCCAGAACTGGTATTAAATGTGACCAGGATGAAGGCCATGTCTTGAAGAGGTAGACTGCTGCAGGGCTTCAGCACCTATCAGCATGGGACACTAATCAAGGAGAGCCTGCTATGCCGCATCCAGACACGAGGGGGTTTTCTCCTGCAGTGCATACAATCCTCTATACACTGCCAGCCCAAATGTGAAAGTTTTGGTATCAACTGAACTTAGTGGACCATTTTTTGATTGTGCATGAAAACAATGAAACTGTTGCAACTGTGCTGATAAGAAGCCAATATTAGTGCTTTGTATTTTGTTTTCATAATTGTGTGGGAGACCTCTTAAGTCCTTATTTCTAGGACATGAGCTATACTTAATAACTGGTATGAAACATGGCTCCCCTAGGTTTCTCTTCATCTGTGGAGCAGAAAGAGCAAAAGCATGTTGTGCCTGGTGCTTCAGATACTGAGCACTGTTTGTCATATCGGTATGAGTGGCCACAATTCTGTTTGATAAGGAGCAATATGTACGTTTATTAACAAAAAAATTTTTTTTGACTAAATAAAAGCTTCTGAAAGGAAAAGATAGTATTGTTGAATACCCCAAACTTCAGATTTCAGCAACCAAAAATGGAAATCTTTTAGTTTTTTAAATGGAAAAGTTTCAGGTTTTGGATATCAAAAATGAAAAGGCTATGTCTACACACAGGCAGTTAAATCGATTTAAGTTAAATCAATTTAATAAAATTATTATAAAAATCATTAAATTGATTTAAGATAAATTGATTTAACAGGTCTCCACTAGAAACTCAAATTGAACTACCATGTCCATGGACAGGACTTGCTAGTTCGGTTTAGGAGAGGGGAACCATGGGAGGTGTGGCAACATGGCCCCCTAGAAGGAACTGACCTCTGCTCCCTGTCCATTCTGGCTGGCAGGAGACTGAGGGAGACAGGCATGGACACAGACCAGCTCCCATACCATGCCCAAGCAGCGGCCAGCTCCTCGGCTAGCCTGCAGGGTGCTCTATTGCACTGGGGCACTCTGTTCAAGCACCCCGACAGCCCTGAGGCAGACCCTGGCAACACCATACTGCTGGCCCTGCGAGCAGCCTTAGTTCTGCCCCCACCATGCCCCATCACATCTGGGTGCATGGGACAAGCATGGACTGGTGGGAGCAGATAGTTCTAGGCACCTGAGACAATGAGAAGTGAAAGAGGAACTTCTGAATGAGTAGGTAGACCTTTGCTTTCCTGGTTGCTGAACTCGCCCCTGTCCTGCAGTATAGGGACACTCACATGAGGCCCACCATCCCTATGGACAAGAGAGAGGCTGTTACACTGTGGGAGATGGCCATTCCTGAGTCCTACAAGTCTGTGGCACACATCTTTGGTGTTGGGAGGCCCACTGTTGAGACAGTCTGTCAGCAGGTCATTGGCGCCATTGATGCTGTGCTGCTACCCTACCTTGTCACCCCGGGAGACCTGCAGGACACCATGGATGGCCTCACCACCTTTTGCTTCCTGAACTGTGTGGGCATACTGGATACAACCCACATCCCCGTGTGAGCCACAGATCACTGTGTGGCTGAATACAGGAACCAGAAAGGATACCATTCCATGGTACTGCAGGCCCTTGTGGACCACCAGGGCATCTCTACCACCAGTTATGTAGGCTGGGCAGGGAGGGCGCATGATGTCCAGGTCCTTTGCAACTCTGCTCTATACAAGGTCATGGAGGTGGGCACCTTCTTCTCCCCGCATAACATCATCCTCAGGGAAGTGCAGGTGCCCATCCACATCATCAGGGATGCCGCATACTCACTCTGCCCATGGCTCATGAGGCCTTGTATGGGACCTCTTGACGCCGGGTAGGAGCTTTTTAATCGGAGGTTGAACTGCTGCCACCAGGTGTCTGAGTGGGCATTTGGCCAGTTCAAAGCCCGGTGGAGGTGCCTCCTAATTTCCCTGCACCTCACCGAGGAGCCCACCACTGAGGTTGTCAGCAGTTGTATGGCTCTTCACAATCTCTGCGAGCTCCAGGGGGAGACATTGGCCCCCAACTGCGAGGCCAAGGCCTAGTGCCTTGCCAGGCGTTTTGAGCAGCCAGAAGCTGTGCCCCCAAGGGAGAGAGCCCACCAGAGGGTGGCTAGGGTGCGTGAGGAGCTCAGGGACCTGTTCTTGAATGAGGAACTGTGAGGTCAGGACCCACTACTACACACCTTCTCCTGCCCTCGCCTGTCCCTCCCAGCCCCCCCACTCACTTGCCCAACCTCTGCTTGAACTCAACCCAATAAAGGCATCATCAGAAATGTTTGAGGTGTGACACGCTTTATTTACAAAAGGCGGGGGGTTCAAGACAATGATGGGCTTGGGAGGCAGGAAGGGGGTTTGGGACATTAGTGGGAGAACTGGGGAGTGGGCAGAGAGCTGGGAGATGGGAGTCTTGCTGGGGACTTGGAGACTTTAGAGGGTGGCTGGGTCACAATGGAAGGGCACTCCCTGGGCCCTGTGCGGGCATGCCTCAGTCTTCCTCATGGTCACCATGGGCCCAGGGGTGCCTGTGGCGAGGGACAGAAGGGTCCCTGTGGGGAGCTCCCTTGGGTGCAGGGGGGGGCCTGATGGCCCACCATACAGTGCAGGCTGGTGGTGACATCCTGCAGGACCATGCTTAGGACCACCAATGCCTCGCTCTGGTACTCTATCGTGGTGATGACGCTGGAGCTGGTGGGTGGCCAGCTGCTAGCTCCATACCCACGTCTCTTCATTGGCCTCCAGGCCCAGCTGCAGAATGTTCTGCAGGAGGTCCTGCCAAGTGGCTAGGAGGTCTGCTTAGTATGCAGAAGGTCCTGGGTTCAAGCCACAGGGGGTTGGACTTGATCTCATGAGGTCCCTTCCAACCCTATGATTCAATTCAATTCAAAGTCATGCAGGCACTCCTGTGGCTGTTGGTGGCTATGGGCTTCAAAGAGCCTGAGGATGGGTGGCTCTGCGAGCTGCAGGGGGGAAGGAGAGAAGAGGGATGCTCTCTGCTGGCTTGATACTTCAGGATGCAGCCTGATGGCACCTAGCAGCTGTGCCTCTGGGTTCTGATGCATCCCCTGTAGGACATGGCTCCAAAGGACGTGCACCCTAGCTGTTCCACTGGGTGTGCCCATGGTGCCCAAAGTGGTGGGCAGCATGCTCGCCAGGCCTGTGCTGGGGACATCTCCCAGGGCTGCGTGCCAGCGCTCTGAGGGTCATGCTGCCTGCCCATAATGCTCTCGCCTCTCGCTCCGTCCAGCCCCCACTGGTGCCAGGCCCCTGCCTACTTGGGCCTGTGTGCTGCCTGGCCCAAGTGCCCCATGGGAGCACCCGCAGCCTCCCCCCAACCCCAGGACCCTGCCCATTCCCAGCCCCTGTCTCCCCACCTTGCCTGTGGCATGGGTAGCCCTACCCAGCTCACATGGAGGGAGGTGGGAATATGCACTAACAGGTGCCCTGGACATCTGTCCAGATGTCTCTTGATTGGGAGCATCTCCTTAGCCTTCCTCTCTTTCTCCTCAGCCTCCCCCTCTTCCTCCTCCTCTTGGGGGGGTTGATGGGCTCTCCTCCCAGCTAGAGAAGAGCTCTGGACTGGCTGGCACTGCCAGGGCTGGTGGACTGTCCCTGTGGTGGCTGGCCTTGCCAATGTTGAGGGACACTTTGGGGTCTGTCGACTCCCCCTCTGGGGGGGGGGAGCTCCATGGAGTTGTGGGTGTAGGGATTCCAGCGGCCTTCTCACCCAGGAAGGCATGCGGCTCCTAATAATAGGGGCAGCTGATGTTGCTTGCTGCCCCCTGGAGCTGCTTTCCCTCCCTTGCCCTGGCATAGTCCTACCTGATGACTTTTATTTTTGTACACATGTGCTCAGTGTTGTGACTGTGTCCTCTGGCTGACAGTGCCAGAGCAACATCTGAGTAGACATCCTAGTTTGGTGTTTTTCCTGGAACTGGGAGAGGATGTCCTCTGTCCCCCAAATCCGGAGGAGGCAGACAACCTCCTCATGTGTCCATACAGAGACCCTGCATCGCCCCTGCGGTGGAGTGCTGCCATGGGCTGCCATGCTGCACGCTGTCAGTAGCATGCTGGCTGGCCAGGGTGAGGTACTTCCTCCTTCCTGGTGCCATGCACTCTGGGAGAAGGAAAGTCAAAGTGGCATTAAATCAAAGTAACGGTTGTTTCAAAATAACACGTCCCAGTGGCATTATTTCAAAACAACAGTTTCGATTTAACCATCATTTTTTATGCAAAACTAGGTTTTATTATATCAAAATGACTTTCCTTATAGTGAAATGAGGCAGCTCCTCTTTTCAATATGAGGAATTGTTGTGTGGATTTATGATTTTTTAAATTGAAATAACCAGGGTTATCTTGCTTGAAACACTGTGACTATGTCCACATTGATGAGCAATTTTGAAAAAAACTTTTTAAAAAAAATTATTTTGAAATATATTCAAAATAAGTATCTCAAAATAACTTTTTTCAAAAATGCTATTTCAGGAAAACGGTCCTGGGACGACTACTTGTCCTGAAATACTGCGACTTTTTTTTCAAAAGGGAAAGTCTACATCAGACTTAATTTTTTGAGGGGAAAAAAAAAAAAAGGCAAGAGAATGGAAAAGATAGGCAGGCTTTTTCAGAAGAAGCTGCCACATCTGGTGATTGGGTTTTTTTGAAAAGGGCTTTTTTTCCCGAAATGTAACAAGGTTTAGCATTAGCAAAAAAGCGTGCTGGTATTTTGAGATGCTAGCACGCTTTTTTGAGAAAGCTAAACTCAACAGCTTTTTTCAAAATAGAAAACCTTTTTCGAGATGGCTTTTTTCAAAAAAGCCATTGCTGGACGTAGTAAAGGGTTCTTTTTTGAAAAAAACCTGCCTATCTTTTCCATTGCCTTGCTTTTTAAAAAAAAAAGAAAGTCCAGTGTAGACTTTCACTTTCAAAAAAAAAGCCATGGTGTTTTGGGATAAGGAGGGGGTCCGCGGACCATCCTGAAACATCGATTTTGAAAAAAGTTATTTTGAGATAATTATTTCAAATATATTTCAAAATAATTTTTTTGAAAAATGTTTTTTCAAAAATGCTAAGCAATGTAGATGCAGCCTGGGTGTTGACATACCCAAACTTTTCTGAGTTTTGAATGTCAAATATGAAAAGTTCACTTTTCTGGTTAAAAACTGGACAAATTTTCAAAACAACGTATTTTCATTTTCATCAAAAATTTTCCTGGTTTTGGGGAATCATTTCCCAGATAGCTCTGTTTGTAAGGTTTCCAAATAATATTAATGTAGTTCAGTGACAACATCATTTTTGCTACCTCGAACTGTTAAGATAATTTACCTGTCATTTCTTACAATAAAAGTTTTATACATGACAATTTTCATAGCACTGATAAAAATTTGCCTTATGAAAAAAATCTATGTTGTGGATGTTGGGGTTTTCTCTTGTTGAAAACATATATATTTTTAAATATACTCTTTCATAATAGATGGTTAATTATATCTTTCACTTTTTGGAAAAAAGTTTACTACTTTATCAAAACACTATGGAAAAAACGATTATCAAAAAACTTATCAAGTGTTTGCTTCATACAAAACCCTCACTTCAGTAAATGAGAAATTTCTGTTTTGAAAATGTTCCTTTTTAAAAAATTCCTTTTCAAAATTTGAAAACTGAAACTGACTTCAAATGTTTTATTTTTAGTAAAACTATTTAACATTTTTTTCATTATTTCCAATCATTTTTAGGTCTTCTCTCCAGTAGATTTATTTTCCTTACGTTTGAAGGCATGTCTACACAGTAACTTTTATTTCGAAAGAACCCCTTTCGAAATAAAATCCTTATTTCAAAATAAGTTAATTTGAATTAAGGGAAAGCCTGCAATCCAAATGGCTGTTATTTCAAAATGGTTATTTTGAAATAAAGCCGTTTGGACCTGTTGTTTCAAAACAGTTGTTTCGAAACAACGGTGTTGTTTCGAAACAGGTCTAATCAGCATTATTTCAAAATATCCATTTCAAAATAACAGCCATTTCGAAAACATCAGGGTTTAACTTTTTCAAAACAACGATTCTTATTTCAAAAGGACGGGATCCATCCTTTCGAAATAAGAAAACGTCGTGTAGACTAAATTTCTTTTATTTTGAAATAATGAGTGTTATTTCGAAAGAAAAGTGTCGTGTAGACATACCCTTACAGTATTAATAACTGCCAACGTAACTCTATCAAAGTAGCTAGGGTGGAAGGGCTAGTGTAGATAGGGCATTATCAACTTCTGGTGTTTCTTCTAAACCTGTTGTACTTTAATTTTTTCTGCTGTCAATAAATATGCTTGCCAAAGATTATAGTGTTGATGTGAGTCACCAAAACTGGGATTTTGTTCTGTTTCCCACATTTTATTTAATCATGCTCTCTGGTGTGCTTTTAACAAGAACCCTACCTGAGGGAAGGGGGAAGAGAAACAAACTTTCTGCAAACTATTTCCTTGCACACTTTACTCTTGTGAAAGTTACTTAATGCAGATAGATTTCAGGAAGTTTGGACTGAGATTTTATGCTGGCAAATTCTTTTAGATGCAGTTTAATTATGTCGCTAAAGCGAGGCATCTAAATACCCAAATTACAGGCCAAATCGGGCAACTAGACTTCTTAATTTACGTTAATTTTAATTAAGCTTAACAATCTGTTCCACCTTGTTGTTATCTGTAACACTCTGGTTATCTTTTCCAAATCTGAAGAAGAGCTTTGTGAAGCTCATAACCTTCAGAAGTTGGTTTAATAAAAGATGTCATTCATTTTGCCCCTCTTATTAATTTTACTCAGGGATACTTGCATGTGCAATTGTACAGGTCAAAAATGGGAAGCCCATGTTGAAGATGGTCTCAGTGAGGCCACAAGAGCTGATTAAAGTGCATCAGCTGGAGATACATAGCAATAATTCTACAGCAAGGGTTGTATGTAGCAGTTATGGGAAAGGAGTGACACTTAAATACACTGAACAGCATCTGATAGCTAAGTGCAGTTTAGCTTTGTGTATTTGTTTTCCTAGCCAGATTCTAAATTGAAACTTGGCACAGCTGTCTCTTCTCATGAGGTTTCAATGATTCACTACTTGAGTTGTTTGTGTTTTAGCTAGTTGTTTAATAGTTTGAGGATTTAAATGGTCACAGCTGAGCTTTGAGATTAACACTCCATTAAGATAAATGGGGCAAGTTCACACTTCCTTTTGTGCATTTGTTTCAGTCAGTCTAGTTGAAATCTCAACAGATGCAAAGTACATTGATTACACAGAAACTTGTTACCCTCCTTTTTTTAAAGTGAAGTAAGAAACCCCATCAAAATCTGCAGAATCAGTGGAGCAAGACGTAGTGTGACTAACTTTCATTAATTTCTTGCTCAATTAGATGTATAGACAAATAGCAATGTTATAATCTCCAGAGCTCAGAAGATCAACGCTGTGCAATTCCCTGGCCAGCGCCCTCTGCTGCTGCAGAGAAGGAGCAGAGCCAAGAGGGGAGAGAAGTGCCTCTCTCAATCCAGGGCTCTGCTGGGACCATGCAGTAGGAGGGGGAGAGGCAGCTGCAGGCTCTGATTAAAGGCTACAGTGGTTTACCCACCTCTTATCTATGATATGAATGTTTTATCAGTATCAATTGACAAATGAGGTTGACTGTTTACAATAAACAGCCAGTGCTTCTCATGCAGTGGAGGTACAGTATGTCTTCTCCAAACTAAAATATCCTCTCAAAATTTTGCATAGCAAAAAGGCTGGACACAGCCCATGAGCTAAAACTCCTTATCCTTCATGAAAGTTCCTTCACAAGTTCCCAATCCCCACTCTTCTACATCCAAGGTTTCAGTGCCACCCATGTTAATTCAGGCCTCGGGAAGATGAAGATGAAGGCTTCCAAATGAAATGTTTTCTGTGTACAGGTAAAGCTATATTTATTTTCAGCCTATTCTTTACACTTCAGTGAGGATTTGGAAGATAAATCAGTTGGATATTTCCAACCAGCAGTTCTCATAACACAAAACTCCCAGAAGGTGTTTCACATGGGGGAAAATATTACATTGTGATTCTGATAAACATCCACTAAAGTCGCAATATTTTATTGTTCTGTTAGAAATATTGAATCTCACTGGGGTTACTAACTTAACTACCCTCCAATGCCCTGGTTTTCATCATTGCATGTTGATGTTTCTGGCTGAAGTGTGAATTTATTTTGTATTTATTGGTATGAAATGGGGGTGTGAGATTCTTTAATATTAAAGTGGGAAATGCTGAAAGCCATATATACAAAACTTTCATGCAGTGTGCATGCTGCACTGTATCAAAAAGATTCTTATATGTCAAGGCCCTATGTTCTATAATATCATTATCACTTCACTAACATGCTGTCAGGGGTCACTCTATGCTGATCATGCCTTCCTGGCTGCCAGTGTGTTTCTTCCCAGGGCCCACTCTTCTTGGCTTTGCCTTATTTATCTCCATCAGGACTGTTAGGTCCAGAATCCTATCTGTGCCGCTATGGCTCTGCATAGCTTTATCTACCTGCTCAAAACAAGCAGAAAAGACTTTTGCCCACTTGGACTCACAAATGTTTTATCCGGGACTCTCAATCAGTCTCTCACTCGTGTTCTTGCTTCTCTTCCAGTGAACCCTTGCAAAACCCTTCACTTTTCCTGATGTTCCTTCTCCCCAACCCACTCAGAGACAATATTTGGGTCAATCAATCAATCAAATCATAGGGCTGGAAGGGACCTCGTGAGATCATCAAGTCCAACCCCCTGGGAATTGAACCCAGGACCTTCTGCATGTTAAGCAGAGGTGCTAAATATTGTTAACCCCAAATATTAAAAAGTCATGAGACTGACTTTAAAATCATGAGATTATGTACACATAATAGATCTGATGTTCTTTTTATTTGCCTTCTGCTTTTTGAGCCTTTAAGAAATACCAGGATCACATCTTGAAGCTTTCTCAACAGCCACGAAGGCTGGAAACTTACCTTTTCTTTCAGAATGAAGGCTGAATCATCAAATTTTCACTAGACTCCAGGGGCTGGGGCTTTAAGTAAAACAATTATCATGAGATTCATGACAAAATCATAAGAGCTGACAAGACTGCAGAAACTTTCATCTCTAGCAGCTTTCCTTTACTTCCTCTCAGGCTCTTAGGGGCAACTATCTCATTATGTCTGATGGGGCAACAGTTAGTTAATTGTGGGGTATGCAGGGGTTAAAATAAGGTGGAACGCTATTCCGGGGCCCACTGTTTGTAGGGGTTCAGCGTCCAGGGCCCCTAAAAATAGAATGTGGAAGTGGAATGCTGCATTCCGGGGCCCACCATTGAAAAATAGCAGGTGCCAGAATGCAGCATTCCAGTTCCACATTCTCTTTTTAGGAGCCTGAATACTGGGCCCCTAAAAATAGCAGGCCCTGGCGCTGCATTTCAGGGTGTTGCTGGGGGACCAAGCCCCACCCCAAACCCCTCCCCTTCCAAGCCTGCCCCAACCCGGGGCCTGCCCACTCCGCCCCCGGAGTGCCGCTGCGCGGACCTGGGGCCTACTGCCCCCACCTCCCCAGCTATGCTGCTGCTGGCGAGTGCAGGGAAGCCTGGCTCACACTGGGAGGGGGGTATTAGGGGCAGGGGGTGGGGTGCTGGCATGTGGGGGGCAGGGGCTGGGGTCTGGGGGGGTCCACCTGCATAGGAGGGGGGCCCAACCACGTTGGAGTGTTCTGGGCCCCCCCAGTTATACTTTAACCCCTGGGGGTATGGGCAGGGGGGCTGGCCCACCTTCCCATTAGAAGGGCAGGTCCACATGCTACACACCCATATAAATTGGGATTTTAAAAAGTTCAGGGAAGTTTGATAACCAAGTTCCATTAACTCATTTGAAAATCCTAGCTGTAATGTTTTTGAAGTGGAAGAATGACATTTGTCTTCATCCTGGCTCATTCTTCATACAATGATCATGGACATTCCAGATGAAACCTAGAATTGTCCTTTTACAGGTCAAAAGTGACACTTTCTAATATCCATGTATGTATTTTCCATTTATCTGTGCACTTAAATTAACCCTTTTCTAACCCTTGTTGCACAATTTCCGCAGATCTCACTGGTAGGACATTTTCATGGAATTTAGTAATAGTTCACAACCCATCTCCAACTGCAAAAAGTCTCTTACTTAACTTCATAATCAAAGGTGCAAGTGGTTACCCTTACTTTATTTAAACAGTGTATTGTATGGGATGTTGAAATGGAAACTTCGGCTAGCGCTTCACTAATCTTCCTGCTTTCCTGATTAAGTGCTGTTTGGCCCCAATTCCATCGCCAGTCTCTAGCAGTTTATTCAGTTTAAAGGTTGCAGAGGATGCTGCATGGCTCAGTTGTGGATGGGAACAGAGAAGTCAGTCAAGCTGTTGAAGTGATATATTAAATTTATACAGCCTATATTTAAATAAATATTGAAGTATTTTGATTGGTCATAATGACTTATATTTACATAAAATTTAACCTAGCAGAATTGCTTCACAAATATTGAAGTACCTAACTATGTAACTAGTCCTGAAACTCCTTGTGTAGTAAGATAAGCAGCATGAATAAAGATAGCAAACTAGGCCACCATGGGAGGGAGTATTTGAGAGTAAAACACAATTCAGCATGAGGAATGCAGAGCAAGGAATCTAACCCTAAATTTGTAATATGCACATGATAAATAGCCAGTGATGTGCCTACATCCCTGATTAACTTATTTGTGCAGTGAACAATGCAGTGTGCTAGGACTTAGGCTGAACTTGTACATTGTGCATCTTTTCAGGTAAAAGTTACGCATCAGGTCAGGTTCACAGGCTGTCTTCTGTGACACCTGAAGGTGAGGATGTGCTGGGAGACAACGCTCTCTAGACAGAATGCTTTGCTTTGGCCTTATATTTCATACACTTTTGAGCCAAGCTGTGACTGCAATGGAGAAATACAGCTACAGAGCTATTCAGTTTGCTGTGTTCTTGTGGTCCATGATGCCCATCTGCAATATTAACTATCTCATCACTTGGGACAAAAAGGCTAGCTATTCTGTTCGGAAAGCTTAAAGAAAGCAAACAGAAACAAAAAAAAGTTGAGAGGTTTCTAAATAGAACAAATACAGTGTCAGAAAATACATTTAGCAGGAGAAGCTTTCAGGCCAGGCAGTCACGCTTAGTTTAGTCAGATGACATTCATAGAGCAGAAGGCTGTGTTTGTTTTTCCTGTCCCTGCTCAAGCAAATTTATTGCATTATCTGTCTTATTTTGACACTTCAGTGTTTAGGGTTTCTGTTCTAGACAGTTAAGGACATAAAAAATTGTTGTGAGGTTTACATTCTTAGTGGTAGACTTTGACATATGTTAGCTAAAAGTGTTCTATTTACAAAGCAATTTTGAAGAAGGTGCTTTGGTTGGACATATGTGGGATTTAGTCTCTGAAGGAAGATGCCTCTCTGTCTCCTTCCCCTCATTTTTTTAAAAACATCATACTAAATTATAAAAGAAAATAAAATCCCTTCCTTTCTCATTTCAGGCCTTGATATGATAATGGGAAATACTAACACAGATGTCTGAATCCACATGCAGTCCTAATCACATTGATGGAACTCTGCACAGGTACAGAGGGTTTGCACTGGCACAATAGTTTGTGTTGCAGGAGGGACTTTGATTGTTTCTGGAGAGACCAGATGGGCTAGGTAATAACGTTTACTGGACCAATTTCTGTTGGTGAGAGAGACAAGCTTTCAAGCTACACAGAGCTGCTCTTATATGCCCAGTGGTACAATGAAATGCAAGATGGAATAGATAGTTTAACTGTTTCCTACAGGTACAAAATAAAAATGCCCCTCCTTGTCCCTAGCTGCTTACAAAAGGTAAAAGAGACTAATGGTGGGGGGCACTATTCATGGACAGCAACTGAAAACCAGATGTGGCCAGAGCCAAAGTGAATTCAGAATTTTATCTGGTAAGTGTAACTGCTGTCATCTTGGTTGTTGCACCATGAACCTCCAGGACTTCAGCTGCTATGGTTTGAGCCAAAGTTCTCTAATTGTACCTGTAACAGACTGTATTTGCTGTTGATTACATATCACACGTTACTCCTTGACCCACTCTCTAGTGGATTACATAATTATTAGAGGCAATGTGTTAGAGGTATTTTACCAGTGCTATTTAATATCTTTAAACCTTTTATTACATTGATTTGTATTTCTCTGACTTCTTGTTACATCACCTCTTCTCCCCAACCCTGTCTCTAGGAGTTACAAGCATGGGCCTTGGCTGCTTGAATCTCTTCCTCCATAATATAAGCCGTCATTCTGCAACCACTCATTCATGCTAATAGTCCCATGTAGTCAGTGAGACCACTGCATAAATAGGGCATGATGTGCCAGGGCTTGTAAGTGCCCCTTTCCTGTGGCATATCACACCAGAAATCCATTGGCACTGCAGCCCTTCCTTTCCAGAGCCAGATGTGTTTAGAGAGTCTTCCAACATAAGCTAGTGTAGGGCCATGGATAGCACTGAAAATACCAAGAATATTTCTTAGGAGTGCACTTCAGATATTGGTTTTTGCAGCTTTGTAGTGTGATCTTATCTCCACAAGAGGGTGAGGCAATATCTTTATTTTATCCATACACAATATATGGTGGTTCTTTCTTATCCCCAGCATTCCCAATACCCAACAATAGTTGTGTCATGGATACAACTATTATTACTATTCAGCTAAGTTATTGCAGCCCTATATGTAGCTGCCAGTTCAGAGCTCCAACCATCTGTGGAAACTAGTAGCATCTTGTTCACAAACCAGACAGCTGTATTAATTTACCTTAAAGGATGATTAGCTGGCAATGCCAGATTAGCAAGTGATCTGGAATCAGTCAGATGGATCATATGGCATCCCCCAGCAATTTCAACACAGGTTAGTGAAACAGCTATAGTCAGGTATATCTTGTTCCTTCATGGAAGAGAAAAACTGTACCTGTGATACTGAACTGTAACTGAATGTCTCCAAAATACTAACTGTCTTCTGTACTGTTTGTAAAGCCACTATAGGGTTCTTTACAATAGGTCCTCACATCAAGCTGAAGAAGAGCTCTGTGTAAGCTCGAAAACTTGTCTGTCTCACCAACAGAAGTTGGTTCAGCAAAAGATACTAGCTCACCCACCTCGTCAATACAGATTCTTGACATTACCATAAGTAGTCTTGGCTTTAATGGCCTGTGAAGGTCCAAAATTCACTTTTGAGATATTGAGTATCAATGTTCCACTCCTAACGGCATTGTTAGGAAGGCTACTAAAAAACAGGTTGAATTTTCTTTTGTCTATATTTAAGGTGTGCAAGTAACATTACTTTGTTTTCTTTAAAAAGTAAAAATGAGATCCAAAGGGGCAGCCATGTTAGTCTAGTCCAGCAAAAAAAGGCAAGGTAATTTGACTTCACCTTCTTCTATGTGCTGTTTCCCAGTGTTTGAATCTTAACTGCTCTGATTTGCTGTTACTGGATGACCTGATCCAATGTCTTACACTCCCTTGCATTTATTTTCATCCCATTCTGTAAGTTCCCCTATCTTCAAAGCATCTGATGAAGTGGGATTTTCTCCCACGAAACCTCATGTGATAAATAAATCTGTTAGTCTTTAAGTGCCACAGTATACTCATTTCAGTTGATATAGGATATAAAAAGTAATACTTAGAGTGTGTGTATAACAAAACAACGGTAAAGGGTCATCAATCATATCGAAAGTACATCTTGAGGTAAATTCTACCTTCAGGTGCTTGTACCTAGTTTCCATTAGCTTCAGTGAAATTCAACATATGCATTTCAGGATAAAATTTGATCTTGTGTGCTGTTTCTATTCATTAGCCCACATTCCGTATCATCTTAATTGCATTTAACATTTATTCTTGGGTATTTTTGACACATTATTTGCAATAGTGAGTGAGCTGGTTGTTCATTTTCAAGGGATAATTCATCAATGTATGTAAAGTGCTTTAAGATGTTGTGTTAGAAGGTGATAGTGAATGTATTAGTAGTTCTGTTCCCCCACAGAAAACTTTAACTTATAGTTAAAGTTGTTGAGGTATGTTTTACATCAATTCAATTTCTACAAATCTAGAAAATCATTAATTAAGAAAACGTTAGGAAATATCCACATGATTTGAATGATCTCTTCACAATAACACATCCACATGTGGCACACAACCACCCCAGAATCCCTTTAATTATAAAACTATATCCACCCACAAAACAAATCTCTTTGGTTGCTAGTGATGAATCACAGAATCTATATCAGTAGTTATCTATAGGAAGGTGGAGAAGACATTAAATAATGTGGGATGCATTTTATTGATATGGGAAAGGAAGGCTAACAAATGCAGCATGTTACTAGACCTGCCTTCTCAGTTTTTAAAGTGGAAAGATGAGTTCTTATAATCAGGACTGTTTAATTTTAACCCAGTTGTGCATTAAATAAATTGTATTCTTAATAGGGCCCATGATGGCTGTTGTTTTTTGCTGATGGAGATTACTTTGGTAGAATTAGACTCCAAATTTCTTAATAGGGGAAAAGATGTGCAATTCTAACACATTTTTTAGAAGATTTAATTTAATTTCCCTAAAACAACGAGCCACAAAAAAGCCAACCAGGCAAAATCTATCCATGAAATGCATAGGTTTTATTCTGAGGAATTGGGGGAATGGGTAATTGAAGGGATTAGCATTAAGGGAGGAAAAAATGTTCCTTTCTGTGGCAGTGTGAGAGCAAGTCATTCACATAACCGAAAGACACTGTAGTTAAAAAAGAAAATGAGGGAAAATATGGTACAGACATAAAATGAAAGTCTTTAAAAAAAAATTCTGAATGAACACCGTCTGTTTTTAATGTATGTCAATCAGCAAGGAAGACCCATGACAGCTATTTTGGGAATGGATATCCTCTCTCTAACTCAAGAAACTGGAATCAGTCTAGTACGCCTTTCCTTATCTTAGGCCCTACAAATATGATATACCTTGTAGGCATACACACCATCAAGAAAGGTTATTATTTTCCCCTTGCTTTATTCCCCCACTAAACCCAAATGTAATTAGAAAAATAACAGTCCCCAAAATGAAACATATTTGTTTAATTGTTCTTTTAAAGAAAGAAGTGAAAAAAGTATGTTGAGGAGGAGGAGTAATTTCAAAATGTTGGGGGTCTGATCCTGCAGCTACCAATGTTTTGTGACTGACATCACAGAAGCCCAGTGTCCAGCCCATAAACTTGAGCCTAAATGATTATGCTAGTGTGATAACCCTTCTAAATTAAGTAAAACATTGTGAATCGTAAATAAAGGGCACAGTCAAAAGTGTGTTCTCTCACCTGCTAGATGTTACTGAGTATTTTCATTAGTGGACCATAAAGTGAAATTGTATGTGACTACGAGTCAAGTTAAGCTTATTAACCAAACCTGTACCATTCTGTTTATAGTAATTATTGAAAACCCACAATATTGCTAGTGCTAGGGGTCGTATCGAGGAACATCACTATACAGACACACCACAGCATTATTCTAAATATGAGAAGTGAAAAGATTGCTACTTCATTGCTTTGCACAACGTTGGAGTCATTTACACACTTTTACAACAGATGCAAAATGTTATTGTTCTAGTTTTCTAGTGTTTTACGCCCTCTTAGTGCTCATTCAATGCAGGTATAAGTGACAACCCACACAACAACGCCTTAGAGAATCAGGGTAAGCGATCTCTCTTGAAAAAAATATTGACTGTTGAACAGTGCAGTCAAGCAGGCCTATATTATTGTTTGGGTCAAATGTATCATGGAAGCATTACAAAGAAAGAGAGGTTACACTCTCTGGATAGACTTAAAGCTGCCTCTCTAGAAACTGAAATTCTGAACTTAAAGGTTGACCCAACAGGCTACGTAGAATGACAGAGTTCTGTCAGCAAGTAGCAACATGTAGCACTGGGGCCTGAATATCTTCTTCAGAAATATATTAGGGAACAAATCTGGTGGGAAGAATACAGGCTATCTAAGTTTTAATTGATAGAATGGGCCTGAAATCTGCCTCCTGTAGCCAAATTTGACTTGCTTCCATGATTCTTTCTTACAGACTTTGGAGTACTTTATTTGTTATGGAACTTATAAACACGTTAATGAAATCCTGATCCTACTGAAGACAGTGGAATAATTAAGCTACCCCCAGTGAGTTGCGGTCCATATCAGTGCTTTTGTTAGTAAAACTTATGTTGGACAGGAGTGTGAAGCAAACAAAAGTGCTAGTGTAGACATAGTCTCAGTGATAAGCAGCAACATTTGGAATTAGTTCTTTATGTTGGACATTCAAATGGAAATGTTATCAGCTGCTTTCCAATATGCTTTGATGATTTCCAGTGAGTTTTTGATTCTTTCTAATTATCCAAACAGAACATCTTGGTTCTCACTATTGTACTTCAGTGCTTTTCCTAGTTCACATCACTGGAATACTTCACATTCTCTGTATAGTTGTAACGCTCATC
Source organism: Podocnemis expansa (assembly GCA_007922195.1). NCBI lineage: Eukaryota > Metazoa > Chordata > Testudines > Podocnemididae > Podocnemis > Podocnemis expansa. The sequence continues at coordinate 653,425 of ML681982.1, forward strand.
ATGCAACGGAAGTGAGAGAGATCCAAGCAAGAGGCAACAATTTCCAATATATTTTTGGTTGGTCTCCTTTCTTTCTTTCTTTCTTTCTTTCTTTCTTTCTTTCTTTCTTTCTTTCTTTCTCACACTGTTTGTCACTACGTATAATCCTGGAAGTAAATTAAAATTAAGTTAAGGTTATAATATATCAGTAATTAAAGGAGGCAAATTTTTGCCAACTGCTGTTTCAGCAAACACAAACAGCTGGATGAAATACAGAAACCGAAAGGAAATGCCCAATTTAAGGTTATACTGAAAACCTTAACTCTGTCTCTGACCCTTATTATAGAAGCATGGAAGTATAGGACTGGAAAGGACCTTGAGAGGCAAGGCTACATATTATCAACATTATACCTGACAGCTATTTGTCTAAAATCTTCAATGATGGAGATTCCGCAGCCTCTCTGGATAATGTACTCCAGAGCTTAACCACCCTGAGGGTAAGGAAGTTTTTTCTAAAGTCCAGTGTAAACTACCCATGTTGGAATTTAAGTCCATTGCTTCTTGTCCTATCTTCAAAGCTTAAATAGAACAATTTTTCACCCTGCCCCTTGCAGTAACCTTTTATATACTTTAAACTGTTAGCATTCCTGCCTCTGTCCTCTCTTCTGCTGACTAAACGAACCAAACTTTTTCAATCTTCCCGTATAGGTCATGTTTTCCAGACATTTAATCATTTCTGTTCCTCTTCCCTAGACTTTCTCCAATTTGTTCACAGTTTTCCTGCATTGTGACTCTGAGATGTGGACATAATATTTCAACTGAGGCATAATCAGCATGGCTTAGAGTGGAAGAATTATTTGATGTGTCTTGCTTACAACACTTCTGCTAACACATTCCAGAACGATGTTTGCTTTTTTGTAACAGTATTAAACTGTTGACTCATATTTCGCTTGTGATCCACTATGACCCCTAGATCCCTTTCCTAGGCAGCCATTTCCCATTTGGTATGCATGCAACTGATTATTCCTTCCCAATTTTACTTTGTATTTGTCCTTCCTGAATTTCATCCTATTTACTTAGTTCATTTCTCCAGTTTGTCCAGATCATTTTGAATGTTAATCCTCTCTTCCAGGGCACCTGTAACCCCTCCTTGGTTGGTATCATTCACAAACATTGTGTGTTCTCTCTATGCCATTATCTAAGTAATTAAATAGAACCTGACCAAAAACTGATCCCTGTGGGACTGCACTAGATTTGGCCTTCCAGCTTGACTGTGAACCATTGATAACTACTCCTTGGGAATGGATTTCTAATCAGTTGTGCACCCACCTTGTAACAGCTCTACCTAGGCTGTAGTTCTCTAGTTTGTTTATGTACAGGCTTTAGAATACAGTACATGATCACACATTATTTTTCAGGTAAAGCAATGTAATATCAAGAAGTTTTTTCCCAAAACCCTTGTAAAATGTCTCTTAAAAGGTGTGCAGGAGAATGAAGAAGTGAGCAGCAAGAAAAACCTATTATAATTGAGAAAAAAATGAACAAGCTTGCACATATAAACCTTGAATTCACACTTTATCTCATACACATTTGTATGACTGTAATCCTCTAAAATGTTGATCTGTCTTTGTCAAACATTGGTTGACATCAAAGAAGCTAAATCTATTACGTTGTCAGCAGCAGGCATGTGTGTCAGAATTGTTAGGTCATTTCTGGCCTTATCCTGCATCCATTCAAAGAGCATCAAACTATTTTTCACTGGTGCAAAATCTATTGACAAGATCAAGACTTGCATTGCTATCAAAATTTTCCTGTGTGTTTTGAAATTTTGGAATAATTTTAGTACCATTAGCATCGTGAAGCTGGTTGCAAACAGCTCTTTCACAACTAGAGGTTGGACACACGTTTCCTCACACTTGTAAGCAGTTGTTTTAATTAGAGTGATTAAAAGAGTGGACAGTATTTTCTCATGAGCAGAAAAAATAACTCCTGTGTGGCAGCAGATAACTCAACATTATACACTCCATCACTGGAGTTTGTTAGACCTGCCTCTTGAATCCATTCACCTTTACAAATGCACTTAGTTTTTCAGAAATCCATTGTTTGTTTTTACACCGCAGCTCTTATCTAGTGTGAGGCTGAGCAAAGGGAAACAAGACACAGTGGCACAGAGCCAGTGTTCTTTCAGCGAATGCAAAAACTATATTTTTAAAAGCTTCCTTTTGTAGTTTGATGGTTGGCAAGTAAATTCAGATCTTCTATCTTTAAAGGCTATGTGGAAAGTTATGTGATTCTTTAGTTCTTCAGTTAAATAATGAATGTCACTGAGGTGTACATGGATTTTTTAAATTCTTAAATATTGGGCTTCTGGTTTTGTTTAGGGTTTCTGAAGTATTGGGTCAAATATGATTTCAGCAGTGATTATTATGTCATGTCTGAAATTAAGAATAGTAATCTTTTATATAGCAATTTTAATCTGTAGCTCTCAAAATGCTTTGTATATATCTGACCGGAACAGCATCATTATGTAGTGTTGTTAGGATCAACTTGGAAGGATGGACTACAGCTGCCTTCACTATTGCTCCAGTTCAGCAATATTTTTATTTTTTAAGCAGAAGAAAGTTCCTGATAACACATAGTCTAGGTAAAAGTCTCAGAGTATGTGAAATGGTGATCATCAAGCATATGCTACTGGCATCATGTGCATATGTGGAGATGTAAATCAGACTGCACTCCTGTTTCCAGTTTTTTTTATAACTAATTTGATGACAAATGGTGAGATTTGAATCCAAACTTTTCATATTTGGAAGTGGATTGAAATTCGGATTCTCTGGATCTAAACCCATCACCCTGGCTTTGGTTTTGGGTCTGATTCCAAACCAGAAAAAGGCCCTTTTCTTGTTTGAAAGTGTCAAAATCACAAGAACAGCTGCTGTTCTGAAATTTCAGTCCAAAATCTCACCTAAGATGGCCCATCATTTTGGGCAAACAGCTCATGAAAACACCTCTTTCTGATTTAGCCTTGAATCCAAACCCCAAATCTAAATTTATGCTGAAGATGGGTCCGGTTCCAAACACAGTTTCCTCATCTCCAATAAAAAAAAATTATTTGTATTTTTTATTTGTTTTTAAACCCATTTTGTAGAAACTGCACTGAGTTTCTTTGGGAGAGTAAGAAAGACATATTTCTCACTCTTGCAGAATCCTCCCCTCTCCCCGGTTCACTTTTGATTCTACTCATTTTACAAGTTCCAGAAAGGTAGCCGTGTTAGTCTATTTCAGTAAAACAAACAAGGTGTCCTGTGGCACTTGTAAAGACCAGGGGCGTCGCTGGGCAGGGGAGGGAACCGGGGCATGGGTCCAGGCCCCGCCCCCTGGCCAGGGACAGGGACAGGCGCTGCTGTGCCACTGCGGGTGGCTAGGCCCCGCATCCCCAGCTGGGGATGGGGCCGGAAGTGGCCGCAGGAGGCCGGGCCTTGCATCCCCAGCCAGGGACAGGGCCGCCGCGGCCACTGGCGCCTGGGCCCCAGATCCCCAGCTGGGGATAGGGCTGTCGCAGCCACAGGCGGCTGGGCCCCAGATCTCCAGTCCAATTGGTAAAGACTAACAAATTTATGTATTGCATGAGCTTTTATGGGTACAATCCTACTTCATCAGATGCATGAAATGGAAATTGCAGTACGTACATACATATAGACAAGGGTAACTCACAAGATCAATTCAGACTTTTTCAGGAAACCAAACAAGTTGTTTTGATTTAAATACTGTGGAACAATAACTGACAAGGTGAGAATGTGAATTTTACATTTTCAGGTAAGTTGAGGGTTCTGAATGCTGTTCTGTCTGTTCACCTAGATATTAGATTATTGGTTCATGTTAACTTTGTTCTTCAGAGGAACTTTCTGGGATATAAACCCTGCAGACGTTACATGTGTTTTAAGGCAGTTAAACAGTGGTAGGTCTTTCTATGCATAAAAGAGCAATCCAAAACCAACTCTGAATGGCCTTTTTTCATTTTTATGCTGATTTCCCTTACAATAAATGAAGGTTCTGTGAAAAAGTATAATGCACATCTCTCTTGTATCTGCACTAACTCTGCCTTACAAAACGACAGCTTCCCCTGCAATCAGACATGTTGTAGAAATTTAAAGGCACAGTGCACAGAAAAAAAAAAAAGCCATATATACCACTAATAGTAATATACCTCTGTCTAACTTACAGGTAAAGGGGGAAAAATTTACTCCCTCTCATCAGTTTCTCAGATATCCATGCAGAAGACTGATGATGAGCCAAACTCTGCAGTCAGTGTTTATTCAATCAAAACCATGTTGATTTCAATGGGAGCTTTGACTGAATAAAGACAATAGATTATATGTGTGTGTATAATGTAATATACAAAAGAATGATTGGTCATCTGATCTGTTCACGGGCTGGAAAAGTAGTGGTCAATAGATGAGACTGTTCTGTTAAATTATGCTTCCTGTAGGAAATCCCTGATGGTATGGACCAGAACAAAATACAAGATAAGAAACAACATGCAAAGAGAGTAGAAGTAGTAGGAACCCTTACAGCTAGTAGATAATTGGAAGTAATTTAATAAGTAAGTGTCAGAATTGGAGTTCTCTCCTTTAACATAGTTGTCAGAATTTCTCAGTTAAGAAAAAAAAATCATCCCAGAGTGTTAATCATTGATGTGCTGCCAGTGTTTTAACAAGACACTCCCACAAATAGTCTCCTCTTCAGTGATCAGTGCCGGAGGGGTGTGGGCACAGACGATGTTTGCAGCCACAGACTGGAGAATCTCTTCATGTATCTTCCCATTTAAATAAAGCTGCTTTATTACACACAAAGAAGGAGGAATCATCAGCTGGCCAACACAATTCTGTGAAATAGAGTGGATTGGGAATGCCTGTATTGTGCTCTTGAAAGAGTAGTGAAGCATATTGATGGTATAGCCCAGTGTTGAACCTGCTTGATTTATAATGTGGGATGGGGATAGAGATCTTGAAGGAGCAGACTAGATGATCATACAGGTCCCTTCTGACCTTTCAGTCTATGAGTATCCATCCATAGGAATCTATCTGAAAATGCCTAACCATTGGTGCAGTTTAGTACAGTATGTATCAAAAGCCAGAAATTTGATCCTAACTAGTATTTTTTATAAATCCCAGGGCTGTTACAGTAGCACCCAGAGAGGAGTTAATCCCCACAATATCCCTTAGTGTGCTGGCTATTTTCAGTACAGTAACAATACTTTGCATTCATGTAGCACTTTTCAGCTGAAGATTCAATGAGTTTTATAGTCAGAACAATCCCATGAGGCACCTTTCATTAGAAAGACAAAAAGAAAACATTTTTATTTCAAATTTACCTTGAATTACTACAATGAAGGTCAGATTCTGCCTTTTATACCTTACAACCTTGGTAAAATACACAGGGTGAAATTCACCCCTTATGCTATTTAAGCAACATTCATGTGGTTCAAAGATTTCACTGTGGCCCTCTGAACAGTGGTGAATTTTCCTTGCAGTGTTTGAATAATGGAATTTGTTCATTTAAAAAACAAGATGTGCTTTGATAGCAACTGATGTTTTAAATAAGTATTGTTAGATTTTGAAATAATTATACACAATTCAGCATACCAGATGTCATTTTGACACAGTAAGTAAGATGATTTGTCTTGTAGCTAAAGCCCTGGACTGATTCTTTACAGATTTGCATTCAACATTCAGCCCTCCCATACACTGCTTGTGAGACTTCAGGCAAATCACTTACTCTGTGCCTAGTTAGAGATGTCTGGAACAAATCTGGCAAAATGCTGTTTCATCTAAATTCTCCATTTCACCAAAGCCTAAATGTTTTTCAGAGATGTGCTGATTTCAACCAAGTTTTTGATGAGAAGTTTTCTGGGGTCCAAGGTGGACTGTCTGGTGTGGTCACTTCTGATGAGAGTCCTAAATCAACACCATGAACTTTTTGTTTAAAAAAATGATTAAAAACAAATAAAAATAAGGGTGTTTTGACACATTTTCACAAAAAAACCTGATGGTTTTGTTCCCCTTTCAGTATGCAATGACAACAGATTCTGAAACCTCAGAACCAAAGGATGATTATTTTCAGAGGAGTTTTTCTAGAGATACAACATCAGTAAAAGGAGCAAGGAGTCCTGTGGCACTTAAAGACTAAAATTTATTTATTGCATGAGCTTTCCTGGGAGAAAATCCCACTTCATCAGACACTTTGAACATGGGGGAAACTTACAAAGCAGATCTGATATGATTTGTGGTGTGCAGTTTTTCTCACTGCTGTTTCTATTACAGGGGTCAGCAACCTTTGCCAACCCCTGTGCCGGCCCTTCCTCCCCAACCCTCAGCTGGTGCTGGTGGCCCCCTCTGATGAAAAAATGTGGCAGCTGCCTGAAAATTCAGCAGCGGTCACAGCTGGATTGGGAGCTCTTCACAGGCATGCCACAGAAAGAAGTTGCCCAGAGTGGCTCATCTTGGCGGTGTGCCTGGGGACAGGGATCCCTAGGCATGCCACGAAAAGAAGCAGCTCCTTTTAGGGGTTCCCAGGCATGCTGCAGGAAGAAGCTGCCCGAAGTGGCTCCTTTGGGGAGCAGAACACTACAGAGAGAAACCACTCTGGGCAGGTTTCTCTGTGTCTCATGGAGGCATAGGCTGGGGAGAACCCCTTGTGTCCCAGCTGTACCACAAGGAAGTTGCCCAGTGTGGCTTTTGGTGGCAAGAGTGGCAATTACTGTGGTACCACAGAGTGTGCTGTGTGGCACTCTGCATGAGCTTGGGTGCCACTGTTGGCACAGGTGCCAGAGGTTGCCTACCCCTGTTCTATTACCATGTGATGCCAATTCTGTTTTATTCTGCTCTCCTTTTCATGTAAAAAAGATTTCTTTCTCACTTCTTTCCTTTTCACATTCTTCTTTATCATCACTCTCTCTTTTACCCTGCCAGAGAAACTGGATGATTCTCCATCACTTTCTTTATATTTCTGTTCCTTATCTGATAAATCTGCTAATTTCTTAGTAATAGGACTTCCATCATTTATGCTTCACTCCTTAAATACTTCTGCACTGTGCCAGTCACTACTGCCTAAAGCCTGGTGTGTGTTGTTCTGTTTCAGATGTTTTCCCCTTGCTGCAAACTAGATTGCAATTGAGCTTTTTGTTTCTTATAATGAGTTCTGGAAAGCTTCTTTGGGAGCATTTTATTCTTTTCTACAGGGGAAAGCAGAAAGTATTAGGGTGAGCAGAAGTCCATGTTCCACAGTCTTAGAAAGTCATCAAATATCACTTGTTAAGCATGGCAAAAGAAGGAACAGTATTGCTTTTGTATTGTTTGGTAGATAGGAGTGTGATAGATACCTCTGGTGTCCCATTAAATAGGTTCTTTATTAGCTGCTACTTACACTCTTTAATAAAATCTTAAAACACAAATACACATTCACAATTACAGAATAAAACAAGATTCATACTATCACAGCTGGACTCTTTCTTCACTTCAGTTTGTTCTTATATCCCACTGGCTGGCCGGCAATGCCCCACCCTTTATATATCCACAAGGTGAAAGTCAACAACAGTCTTGATGGTTCAAGGAAAATGTAGTTCTGAAAAAGTCTGGAGGGTTCCATGAGGTTCAGCAAAGACCTAGAACATTCTAGGTGATAAGTGAAAAATAATCCACACATGAAATACCTGAATATTTTACTTTAAACATTCTACTTTCCTTTTGTCACTAACAGGAGTGGGTGACCTGCCCCTAAAGCAAGGATATGTGGCCATAGCACTACTGTCCCTAAATAGATACTTAATAGAATATTTTTAAATTTTGGGGGAGATCTTCCACTCATACAAATTGAGCCACACTATTTTATGCCAGTTTAGGACCTGACGGATTGTGTTTCTGTATTCATGTGTCCAAGACACACTTTGAAATTCTATATGTGAATAATTGACTTAATTAAAACATCTAGGTCACTAGCACTTTTGAAGATTGAATTGCTTATTTAGTTGTGTATAGACATGAGATCCTAACGTTGGGCTCTCAATTCTAAAAATCATTACTATTTGGTTAATTACAAATATACAAAAATATTTATATACTTTCATAAATGAAGATGGTGCTTTATAAAATAGCTCCTACCCAGAAAAGAATACAATCTAATTCAGAAAATATAAAATGTGGGGTGACAATAACATATTCCTGACGAAATAGCATTATTATCACTTAAATATTTCCTTTCATCAATTTCTTCATGAACTTAATTGCATGCCTAGTTTCTAGTCGTGGATGAAAAGAGACTATCCTGGTTAGTACAATGTTGATGAGTATTTGAATTATGGTGGCTTACATGTGTGAAATTCTTGTATAGTGTAGTCTAGATGTTAAATTCCTGTATCATGTAATGTGTACTTAAAAGAGCAACTTCACTGGAAGAGTGAAGCTTAGAGAAGTGTTGTTAGATGTATCTACTTCATTCTTTCTACTAATAATAGATTATAATATAATTAAATCAATTTGTATACTGATTAGGAGTAAGAAGCTGATTCTAGTTTGCTGAACTAGGGATTTTTAACACTGTATTCAGAATTCCATGTGAGGAGAGGGGCCTTAAAAGTAATGATATAAAAATCAGCTACTGTTTGGGTTCAACTCTGCCACATTATTCCTGGCATTAGCTGATGCAAATGTGATTCCTATGTGGCTCACTTGCCAGAGTGCTGACCTGTGAATTGTGAAAGACTTCTGGTTCGTACAATGACTGAAGAAATGTGCAGGACATACACTCAATGAGTTCAGTTACTGGAATGGGGTCTCTGTTTAGTTGGTGGTTGGCTATAGTGGGTAGTCACTAGCTGGCAAGTATCCAAAGTGGACGTTTTTAGAATGCCATGATTCAATTATTCAGTGTTCAGCCTCCTCAGTCATCATCAATTAATTATTGGAATGCATGATAGGCACTTTCTAAATGCACCAGAAAAATGCACTTTGCTCCAACAAGCCACAACTGAAGGACAGACAAATAGAGATTGGGGGAAGAGGACTTGCATTCAATTTATGTATGTCTGTACAGTTCACTCTGGTGGCACAGTGGAAGTAGGTCTTTAACAGGAACGTGAGTACTGTAGAGGCTTTGTTTGTGAGCTCAGTGAAGTCACACCAGCTTTGAGGAGCTTTGTGGAAGAAGGCAAGGAAGTGATTTTGATAGAAGTTAATCAACAAGGAGGCCAGGCTCCACACTCTGCAGTAGGAAATATAATAAGCTTGCCTCAGCTGGATTCATAGATTTTAAGTCTGGAAGGGTGCACTGTGATCATCCGCTCAAATCTCTTGTGTCACACAAGCCATAGGACATCCCTGAATCCACTCCTCTTTGAATCAGATCTTATCGGTGACAGAAACATCCAATCTTCATTTAAGAATTGCGAGTGATGGAGAATCCATCACAGCCCTTGGTAAGTTTTTTTTTCCAGAGGTTAATTAAGCTCATGGTTAAAAATCAGTTCCTTATATTCAGTCTGCAGTTGTTTTGCTTCAACCTCCAGCTGCTGGATCTCATTAGATCTTTGTATGTTAAAATGAGACACCCACTACCAAATTTTTGTTGCCTATGTGTAGGGGAGATTGACATTCATAGATTGTGATCAAGTCATCTTTTAACCTTTCCTTTGTTAACCAAAATAGATGGAACATTTTAAGTCTACTGCTCTGTCTTTTTTTCCCCCCCCAAACCTTTAGCAGTACTTGTGGCTCGTCCAATTTAACATCTTTCTTGAATTATAGAATGGAAGGGTATGTGGCCATAGCACTACTGTAGCTTGATGATTTGCTGTTACTGGATGCCTCCAACAAAGATGTTGGAGGACATGTATGAAATGCGAAAAACCAACTAAGATGCTTTTAGCACTGCTTTTTTGGGGGTTTCCAAAGAGACTCTTGCTTACTACACTGCTGCCAAAGAAAACTTTAGGGTCTATGTTTGAATTTCAGTTGCACTAATGCACATTATGTGACATGCCCAGCCACTGGCTAACAGATTAAGTCCTTTCCATTGTCTTTCCACTGGTTGGCAAACGCAACAAGATTTAATTGCAAAAATTCCGTCTGGATGCAAATGTGAATTATTGTAAGCCTAACAGGACCACCAAGATGAGACTCTGCAGTGCCATTTACACAAATAGACCTGTGAGCCAACATGCAAGTGGAGTTGCTATTATATATCTTTGACAGTTTGACAAAGCTGAGCTTTTATTTCCTATGGTAACATCATTTCTGCTAGAAGGGTGATTGGATGTGTTTGCTCATTATCTACAAAATCAGCCTGGAAAACCATTGTAATGGGGTTAACAGGTAACTGAGAAAGAGAGGAAATTACTTCTGCATCACAGCAAATATTTGAATAGTGTCACTCTCCTGAAGGAATATATCCACCCATTACCCTATGTGAACAAAAACCTTGTGCATCAAATGGGAGATAATAATAGTCTGAGCTACTCAATTCACAGATCTCAATAGAGTCCAAAATTAGTGAGCACCAATTTATTTGATGCCTTAATGCATACCAAGATACTTCTAAATGAATAATTGCTAAAGAAAGAATCATGAACAGCAGCTTTTGCATAGATAAATCTTATTTCTTCCTAGGCCACTACAAATATGAGCTTAATAATAATTTGAATGGGCACCATCTTATCATAAAATCATTTAAATGTATCTAAATGGTATTTAAAATGATTCACAGAAACTGGCAGGCTGTATGGAATTACAATTTTGCTGTTAATGTATCTATAATACCACACGAGAGGGAGGGAATAATAGCAAGGACAACATGGATCAGACTAGTTCCAAGTCCTATCTTCCTTTCAAGTATTTTCATCCCATTCTTTCTGTTGCTGTCTCTCAGAAGCCTAAAGTCTGGCATGCCCTTTTCCTCCCCCTGAAATTCTTGCCTGTAGATATAAGTTTATGACAAATTTTTTTCTTCTGGGCCTATTCCTTTAACTTCAGTGCCTCTGAATGGAACATTGTCATTTGTCTTGCCACTAGCTTATCACAGCTCCGATGTTCCCCATGCTGTATCATGCATTCTGTGGTGAAGTCACTGGAAACTAGGGTTATTGGTGGCGGTAATATGTGAGCTAAGAAGCAAGGTATAATGCTGAAGAAAAGACCAAGACAAAAGCAATGAGTCTATCAGAAACACAGAAAGACAAGCATGACGGAGATGAAAAAATTCAAGTTGAAGCCATGAAAAAACTTCAGGTTTTATATGGATTCCAAGTTAACCAAACCTATAAATTCTATCCTGGCACCCAAAGCACAGCTCAAGCTCACTTGAAACCTGACTCAGTTATAGCCAAAGTTTCAAAAACTTCAGCATTTTGAAGGAGATTCCACAGCCCCAGGGCTCTCTAACTTTTTTATTTGTTTTTGTTTGGTTGATTTTCTTTTTAATCACTGTTGCAATGGCAAAAAGCCACTAGGGAACTGAGGAGATAAAATGAGTGGAGTCTAACTGCTGATCGCATTTCCCTACCACCACAGCAGAAGAATCAAGAAAATTTGTAAAGTGCACTACGTTGAATATTCATATTCCAATTACATGCTGCCTGGGAGTACTCCAGAGGGAATGAACTTCATGCCCGTGGAATTACTCTAAATTACCTAAACCTCTAACAGATCTTATGACATGCTAGCAGATAGTTCAACGGAAATGTCATCATAGCTCCAGTACTTATCTATTAAGGGGTTTTATGTTGGAGATGAATGAATATGTGAAAGGAAAACATCTTGGACACTCGTAACCTTCCTTTGGTTGTACTTCCTGACAATGAGTGAAGTGTAAGTGAACGGAAGGATATACACAGAAACCTGAATTATGTTGTCAGTGGAGTTTTCAACGCTTGACAGAAACAAGCCTGCAGACTCTTGTCTGGAATGTGTACTTGGCCAAATTTTCAACAGCAGCTTCTGACAGTGCGCTCTAACAAAATACACATGTCCAAATGTAAGCAAGCACTGGAAGTTGTAGGGACGCATCACGCAGATGGTGGTCAAGTACTTGATTTTGTACGAGCAAATGCCTGTTTTTCCCCAACAAAGCACTGTGTGTGTGTGTGTGTGTGTGTGTGTGTGTGTGTGTGTGTGTGTGT
>ML681982.1:665579-715818 GCA_007922195.1 Podocnemis expansa
GTGTGTGTGTGTGTGTGTGTGTGTGTGTGTGTGTGTGTGTGTGTGTGCTCACAGACACTAGATCATGCATTTTTGCATGCACAAGTTCATTGGCTGAGAATGAAAATTTGTATCTTTCAGCCAGTTGTCATTCATAGTTTTTATGTGATTATAAAATGTATCAGAGAGATTACAAAGCAGCAGGCATATTCCATCACACACAACTGATAGTTGTTCAATGGATGGATTCACCTTTGAGCACACAAGTGTAAGTAGCAACAATTCACAGTGTGTCTGTAATGGATTAATGAGCTGCTGAAGATGTGGCAAGAATAGACCACTTGAAAAACTACAGAGCATAAATAATTTGTGGATTAATTCTTATGGTTGAGAGCGAGATGGTGAAATAATAAGAATTAGTCCTGGTGGTGCGTATGTATTCAAGCTCTGTTGCACATGACACGCATGAAGAGAATCTGAACCAGTGGGGAGTTTAAGACTCTTTGTTTTGTCATCAGGGAACAGTATGAAGAGTCAGGAGATATATGGGAAGTTACAAAGGGGCAGCCGTGTTAGTCTAGTTCAGTAAAACAAACAAGGAGGCTTGTGGCACTTAAGAACTAATAAATTTATTTATTGCATGAGCTTCATGGGAGAAAATCCCACTTTGTCAGATGCTTTGAAGATGGGGGAACTAACAGAAATGGAGGAAATAAATGCAGGGAAGTGTAAGTCATGGGATCAGGTCACACTTTAACAGTAATGCAGTTATGTAGATTCAGACACTGTGAAACAGCATATAGAGGAAAATGAGATCAAATCACCTGTTGTAATGAGGAAAAAAATCCAAAGGTCCTGAAGCAATGCAGTCAAATCTGCAAAGACATTTGAGCAGTTTGTTTTCAGCTCAATCACACTTTTCCTATGCAAGCTGAGGCAAATCATTTAACCTCACTGTGACTCCATTTCTGTAAAATGGGGCTGCAAATGTTTGTTTACCTTGCAGTGGTATTGGGAGGCTAAATGTTTCTGAGATGCTTCGACAATAAGTTGATGTTGCCTATAAAGAAAATCTAAACCACATATTAGAAGAGTAGCAGAGGAAAATAGGATGCTAAATTGGATTCTTTTTGAAATAGAGCCTTGAAACAGCAATGATCTGTGAATGTGTTTGATGCAGTCAGTCAGAGAATTAGAGGAGGGTGGATGTCTTAATACCAATAAAATAAATTGATGTGCAAAAGTGCACTTGGTCATTTCATAAATGAGCAAAAATCACAATCAGTTTGATTATAAACAGAGCAGGCACTGCCTAGTTGGGCTGCCCTCAAGCGTAGGACATAATGTTATGTTATCAGATGGTAAAAAGGAGGCTCGACTGAACTATGTGGTGTTACTGAATGATCTAACTAACTGTGGAGCTTAGAAGCAAAACTATTTTGGCAACAGGAATATTGCACTGAGGTTTTTACTGTTACCGATTTTAATTATGCTCTAAGGTCTCACTCAGTCAGTGCTAACTGCAGTGGTTGTTTACTATTTCAGCAATGCCAATAACTACAGTAAGTGGAATAGATTAAAAAAACTAGTTAATGAAGGATATTTTTAGCTAATGATGCCTACAATGTACCGGTAGAACTTTGGAGCTTTCTGTAAATTAGTATCTTTACTACTTACGTAATTAAGCTGGAAAAATTAAACTGTCCTAGTTAGAGAACAGATTCCTCCAGCTGAGTAACAAGTACTTGAGTCAATGGTAATAATGAACTATCTTAGGAGAATTCAAAGATCCTGCTGGTGGTCTACAAGTATGGAAGTCCCAACACTTGAACTGAATTCAGTGAAGTCAGCATCAACCTCTGTATGAACTCATTATCTGACCCCATAAGGAAATTAGTTCTAATTTATAAGGATGCACATTTGTGTTTCAGCAGAAAGAGCACAATGAAAATGAATATTCTTCAAATTGAAGTTATTGTATGTGATATTACATAGCATTTCTGATTTCTTATGTTCCTTTTTTTATGTTGTTGGCTTTCAGATCTTGACTTTGCTGTCTATCTCAACATGCTGTTAGTCAGATAAACACAGTTCTCCTGGAAGAAATCATGACACACACAGTTGGATGTTGCATTGCTTAGAAATAAATCTGAACACATGTATTGACTGATTAAAAATAACAGTTTGGCAAAGTGATAATGCATGGTAGTTTATATAAAATTAAACTCTTCCTAGGATCACTAAGCTATCTGTGTCTACACTCTATAAGGTCATTTCCAATAGCAGCTGTTGATCAGACAAAACACTTATTGAAGCCAGCAGGAATTTTCCTTGAGTATGAACTAGTAATGATTTTAATATTTAGCCCTTTATTAATGTGTGTGTGTGTGTGTGCGCGCGCATACATGTATGCATATACACACCCCTTTTTGTGTTACTTATGTATATTTTGAAAGTACTTCCTATCTGCCCACCTCAGTAATTAAATCTGTTACTTCTATGCTTGGTTAGATTTGACAGTCTAGAGAGTTCTCCCATGTTCAGCACTTCAATGTCTAAGTGCATAAAAAGTTATGTAATTGCGAATAGACAGTCTAGATCTAGATTGCACTAAGTCTCACCATTAGTGGGGTTTGGGGCATAAAAATTCAATGAGGCTAAGATGACATTCCTCCTTTTTTTGTCAAACTGAGCTCTTGCTCCTCTGTGCTGCTCTTTTGGAGCTCCAACCCAAGAAGCTAAATAGAACTGCATTTTTATACAATTTCATTTTGGTTCAGCATCCCATATTACAACACTATGGGAAAGCATGCACTTACGTTCAGCATGATCTTAAGTCTAACTGAAGTTTTCCTGAATCATGGTGTAAGTTCTGATGCTCATCACAATGTTCACATAAGTCATTTTAAGGATATAGGACTGTGCAGAGCTGACTCCTTTTTTTTTTCAGCTTTAAAACACAACATTTTATTCAGAAGCACATAAAACTCTCTTCCCCAGAAAAATTAGCTAGGGAGTTATTACTCAAGGGAAAGAATCCCCAGACTTCCCCTATTTATGCTATGTAGATATGATCTCTTTGTTCAAAGGATACTCAGAATAAAACACAGCTGTTTCAAGACAAAATCAGACCACCCTAACCTCCACATACCTGATGAGAAAAACATTTATCTGCCTCCAGATCACCCTTGGGTTCTCATGTATCATTTTTACATCTCACTTTTCTTCTTTCCTATTTCACCAAATGAACAGACTCAACAACCATGATATCCATTGCTCAGCTAGTAGATTCAATGGCAGAAGTGATTTACCGTTCTCAAACACCAGTAATAATTTGAAGACAAAAGAATTGCCTGCTCCTACCCTAGAGCTGCCTTGTGGAACAGACAACTTAAAAAAAATCTCACAGGGTTGCAGTATCCATCCAGATACATCTAGAAAGAAATGCAACCATTTCAGTGGCCTGGAAGAATGCCCTTTTGGGAAATATCTTTAACTATTGTGTGGTATAAACTAATGGTCTTCACTTTCCTGGCATTTGTTGCATCTATGTGTAGGGTCTTTTAAACTAACTCTTTTATAACTATACACTGATGATCTTCATCAAAACCTATTGCTGCAATATCTTCTAAATGAAAATGCACCTCTTTTCTGACCAGGAGTTACTTTAATGAAATATTCCTTAACAAATAATTTGAAGATGTTTTAAAATTAGGATCTAATCATTATGTATGTTGTTGCTGTTTGTTGTTAATAACATTAATCCTGTTTAAATCAATTGGACCTTATTAGGGTTCAGTCTTGCAAATGCTTACGCCCATGAGTAGTTCTCACTCCCATAAACAATCCTATTGAATCTAGATTACTCACATGAGTAAAGGTTTGCAGTGTCAGACCTTTCAAGTGGATCTCATAGCAAGCTGTTCTGCAGAATTTTCACTGTATGCTTAATTGAATTAAATAACTAACATTTTCAAAAATGTGTGAGTGGATGGGTGCTCCATTCCCTCTCAAGCTGAACTCCCATTGAGATCAATGGGATTATTTCCTGCAGAATCAAGTCCTAAATGAAATCACATCAGTGAGCACAAGGTAAGTTTGAGACTGGCTGTTTTCAGGCCCTACAACACTTTGAGCCTCTAAGATTTACATGTTTTTCATCAGTGGAACTTACCCAGAGAGATGCGCCTATGCAGAAATTTGATTTATACTGTTGCACTAAAAGCTTGGAACCAATCCAACAAAACTCTTCTGTATCTGAGGCCTGTGTTGTTGCATTGGCTGCCCAGAAATACTTTTTTTCCTTTTGCTTTGCTTTCCTGTGGCATGTGTTTCTGTTAGCAGCATGAGTCTGTGACAGGGCAAGAGAGCTTTATTTATTAATTTTTCTAACCTTTCAAACACCTTTGTATGATTAGAATCTTCAGGCCTCTCAAGACGTTTGTTCAAAAGCCAAGTGCTAACTGTTTTTGAAATATCACTAGAGGCATAAACTATACTTCTTTCTTTGAAAAGAAAGAAAAATACACACAGTTTGACAGAATTCCCTCAAACTGTGCTATTTTTAAAGTGGGAGGTGGGTGGAATGAAGAGTAGTTGGAAGGTCAAGTGTCACAACAAGTCTGTCATCTGTTTAACAGTTGAATACTTTAGAAGACATGCATATACTTTAAACAAACCTCTTGATTTGGTTTTTCCCCTTTTATATACTCTCTCCTTTTCGTCTAGCAAACCCTCCCCAGCAGGCCAGTAGACACACACTGGAAAACAGGTTCTATCTGTTAGCATCTACTGGTTGGAAATCAGAGATCAGTGATCTAAGGGAAATGGGAATGAAATCTGCAGAGAGCCTGTCAGCACTTTTATTTAAATAACATTTTTTTTCTTTAAAAACTTGCTGGTTGAAGAGTGTGGGTCATTCAGTTTCTTAATACAATATTTCAGTGCACTGATTCTTCTCACTTTATATTTTCCTGCATGTGGTTTTCCCCTCTCTGTCTTACCTGTTATTCTTCTTTAGTTCCTTCCCATTCCTCTCCCATTGTCTCATCAAACTGAAAATGGATGATTGGAAAATTGCTGCAGCCTCTTACGTACTAGATGGTTCCCAGTCTTTGACTTGAGGGCCATGGGTATCATTTTTACTCAGGGCCCACTAGTTTCTGCCAGCAGGTCACCCCTCACCCCGATGCAGCCAGACACGAGTTCAGGGAGAAGTCTGTCGTCTTGCTGATTTCCTATCCTCCTGACTGCAGCAAGGAAACCGCATGCATGCTGTTGCCACTTGTGCTTCAGTTGGGTACCTAGGCAATGGCTCCCTTCTGCAGCTGTGGGACAGAAGATCAGTGCTTCCCTACTTTCTGGTTCCAGCAGAGACCCAAGTGCATACGGACCCTGCGTTCCCTGCTACAGCTAAGAAGAGTAGAGCACTGATCTGCCATCCCCCTTGGGTACAGCAAGGAGCCTGCATCAGTCTTTTAGCTCTGTGGAAACACATTCCACCTGGGCCTTTAATCAGAGACTCCCTCCTGCATCCAGCAGAAATAGAGCTGGGGCCACCTGGGAAGCCCTTTGGGGCCAAGAGTGGCCCCCGGGCCACAGGTTGGGAACCACTATACTAGATCACTTGCTGATGCCACTTGGTGTCCAAGAGCCTTCTTTGGACAATCTGTTAATTCCCAATAGAGTTCCCCTCTTTGGCTGGTCTATTATTATTCCTTAACATAATAGGATTGAAACAGCAAACTATTGTGCTGTGCATGTCAGTGGATTTTTGGATGTCAAGTTAGAGTAACCAGTTTCTGCTCCACTTTTGCTTCCCTCATACCTCTTTTCTTGCCATTGCAGTTTTGTCCATCCCAGTCACTGAACAGAGCTTTGTATTTCAAAGAGGCTGGATGAGAGCAGAACTTTGTGTAGATCAGAAGATCTCAGGAAGTGAACAGTGATAAATGGAGAATATTCCTTTATCTCAGTCATAGCTTATGCTCATATTAGGTTATCATCAGCCTGATACTCCACAGATCATGGCCTTGTGATTTGATTTGGGTGTATCCACCAGGTTCTCCATCTGCTATGAGCATTAGGCACTATAAGGTAGCAGCACCCCGAGTGTCTTGAATATGTTGGACTGTATTGTGACACAGTCATTGCCCTGCATTTTGTCTGATGCTAAAGCACACAACTCTAGAGGGAACACTAGAATGCATTATTCCTCAGGCAGGTACAATGCTCCATGGCCTCTGTGCCACCTTTGGAGGAGTGCAGTATCTGCTCCCGTGTGTACTAATCCAGTTCTGACAGCTTAAAAGAAAGAAGTAGTGCAGTTGACTTGCCCAGGGCTGGATTATTGCAGGGGCCATATGGGGCTGAAGCCCTGGCTCCAGCCAAAAGGGGGGCCCCAGGCTCCAACCTCTAAAAGCCCTACTATAATCTGGCGGCCCCACTCAATGCTGTTATGGCAGGAGCACTCTTAGTGCTCCTGCCTTGCTGGCACTGTGAGGAGGGGATGGAGCAGGGCCCTGGAGCCAGAGGCCAGGCTCTGTGCTCCCACCTGGCCCCTGGGCTGGCTGTTCTGCACCCGGGGCCAGCTGGTATGGCCTCTGCTCCAGCCCAGCCCAGCTCTCCAGGGTTTATGGCTCGGGAGAGCTGCAGTTGAGGCTGCTGCACAGCAGCCACTTCCCTGGGCAGACTAGAAAAAGCATACTCTGGGCCCACCCGCAGGCCCCCGCTTCCAATGAAGGGGTGGCAGGGGCCTAACCCCCATGGTGAGGCCCCAGGCAGGGGGGCTTTGTGGTGGAGGAAAGCCTGGTGCCCCCAGGCCAGTTATTCCGGCCCTGCACTTACCCCTTTTGCAGAAGTTAGTGCCAGCAGCAGCACTATCCTAAGTCCTCATATACAGTGAATACTTGCCTTCCACAATTATTGATGCTTGTGCAAAATGCTGCTATTGTGGCTGGGCATAGGGCTGCAGAGAATCAGGCCTCTGGTGTTCACTAAGTGCAAGGATCCCCATTGTGCCAGCCCATGATAGTAATCTGCTTTCTTCCTGCAACTTCCCTGCGCATTCACACAAGGCCTGGGCATAATGCTGCCCTTTAAAATGTTTTAATACAGAAACTGGAAATAATTTGAGAGGAACAAAAGGTAAACATTGCTATTAGAATGGACCTTTCGGCTGTGAAAGTAGCTAGCTCCTAGGATTTACTGTTAACTGTGTGGAAGAATAAGACAGGATGTACAGAGTATAAAATGTTTCCGATCCCTTCCTGAGATCTTGATTCAGCTCCAAATTCATTTTGGAGAAAACATCTAATCAGAACATCTGGATCCCATTATACTTTATGTGTATCCTTTTTGCTTATTATGAGCTTGCAATCTGATGATTTGTTGGCCTTTTTAACTGAAAAATAAATCCTCCCTCCCCCTTCTCCCAGCCCCATAACAATCCTGTTTACAAATAACTGTTACATCTGTATTTTGTTCCTTTAACAGGCCCATCAAGGCAACGGGAAGGGGAAAACGTTCCCTTGTCCTGCTGCAGCCACTGGACCTCATGAGATATCCACAGAATCCTATAATCCCAAGGGAGGTAAGTAGTATAAGGAACGGTTAGGAGGTTCCATAGCAGTTTCAGTGTATGGTTTATGGGGCTTCCTTTCAGATATTTAAGTTGCTAGAAAACTTCTAAGGATTCTGTTACTGTACCAAGGGTAACCATTAGGTTCTAGCATTGATTCAGTCTCCAACTGTGTCCTGGTGAAGAAACAGGGAATTCACTGAACTCTCATTTTCAGGAAAATCACTGAGTGAAGACATAGGCAGGGAATTATGTAAAATGGGAATAGGAGATGCTCAAGGCCAGAAAAATAGAGCACTTTTCTTGACTTACATGGCATGGGCAGGATTTTTTTTGGTAACTTTACAAAAGGTTTCAAAGGAGCACCCATGTTAGTCCAGTCCAGCAAGAAAAAGCAAGGAGTCCTGTGGCACTTAGACTAACAGATTGATTTATCACATGAGCTTTCTCCCATGAAAGCTCATGTGATAAATCAATCTGTTAGTCTAAGTGCCACAGGACTCCTTGCATTTTTTTACTAAAGTTTGGTCACTGAGGATTTGTGTTTTGGGCTGTGGGGTTACCTGAATGTCTTCTCATGTCCTCAGCACCTTATGAGCAGGGGGGGCAAAATGGAATATGGAAAACAAAAAACAGAGCGTTAGAGACACAAAAGTGACCTTGCATGTTAAAGGTTGACATCTGACATATCTTTATAGGTTTAGCATCAGCATCTGCTTGGAGCATCTCTGCTCACTAGTACTGAAATATGTTTAAATGAATAGATGCACAAGCATAACTAGTGAAAGTCCAGCAAGAAAAGCAAGGAGTCCTGTGACACTTAAAGACTAACAGATTTATGTATCGCATGAGCTTTCATGAGAGAAAATCCCAGTTAGTCAGACTCTTTGAAGGTATGGAATGGGAGGGAGACTTACAGAATGGGATGACTAAATGCAGGGGAGTGTAAGACATGGGATCAAGTCGTACTGTAACAGCAAAGCAGAACAGTTGTTAAGATTCAAACAATGGGAAACAGCACATAGGAGAAAGGTAAAGTCAAATCACCTGTTGTAATGGGAAAAGAATGGTAGTCTTTAAATGCCACAGGACTCCTTGCTTCTTTTGCTGAACTAGACTAACGCAGTTGCCACTTTGGAACTTAGTGAAAGTCCAGTATTAAAATAGAATCAAATCAAATCATAGGGTTGGAAGGGACCTCATGAGATCATCAAGTCTAACCCCCTGGGAATTGAACCCAGGACCTTCTGCAGGTTAAGCTGAGGTGCGAGCCACTACACTATTTGTAGGGCTATTCATGTCTGGAAATTGGGTTTGTGGGGAAAACTGATGTGTTCTGCTTTTTCATACAACAGCAAAAACAGGGATAAGACTATATTTGCTCAGGTCAAGTCCACATGTGTGCATACATATACATTGTCATAGTCACACACATACACAAACATCTCTGTTTCAGGTGGACTTGTGATTATTTCTAGTGCATTTCAGTGGGGGCTCAGTTTCTTCTGCAACAGATATTGTTGGTATTTTTCCCCCGTTATACTCACATGGTATCTCACTTTACTCATAGTGGTGCCTAAGATATCAGACCACACCAAGAAACTTAAAGCTGTCATAGGGTGTAGATGTTGAGGCATAAATTCCTGTACCCTTGAACGGCTCCACAGATTTGAACTTAAAACTAAACTGTCCTGAGGCAGGATTAGGCAACTTCATTAAATCCTAAAATACCTGCTATTCTGTCATCAGACTGAATAAGCACCAGTTTATCCTTTCGTTACTCTATTGATAAATCAGTTTAAACTCTGAGCCAGATTCTCCCCTCACTGTGGAGCAAACCTGGAGTAACTCCAATGAACCAACAGAGCTACTACAGTGAAAAACTGGCATGAGAAGAGACTAGTCAGTGCTTTATCCTGTGTGATTAGCCCTTAGGCTACTAAGTCAGGAGAGAAAATATGAGTGATTTAAAAATTTATTAATTTGGTCCTCAAAGTTGCTGCTTTTGTTTTCTGGCTAAACACTACTTGGGTACTTCTCACATGTTCGTTGTTGGCTGTATGGGCAGAGAGGGAAGTTGAGGGGGCTCAAGTGATTCAGCTGCATGGCTTCCTGAATAAAAATTGAGCCCATTGTCTTTGGTCCTTCTGACTGCTTGTGTTTCAGACTATAGGGAACTCTAGGCTGCTTCAAGACTTTTTGACAATAAAAGATATTTCACTAACAACATACAAACCTGACTCTCAAAGGAACTGCAGAAATTAACTACACATCAAAATGATGATGATAAGAAGAGGATGAGAAGGATGCTTCTTTTGTCTTTCACGAACCTTTTGAAGTTGTCTTTGTTTTTATGCAGTTGATAATATAATATTATGTAGCCGTGTAGTAGAGCACAGCTGGGCCAGAATGCTTACTTAGGTCCAAGACTAGTAAATAACTAACTTCTCTAACAAATAGAGATGGGCTCAATACAGAAAAAAAAATGTTATTGGATCCACATTTTAAAGACACCGAAGATGGAAGCCTTCTGGGGTTTTAATTTGTCCCAGAAGAAGTTTCATATAAAATTAGAATCCATCTCATACACAGATTTTGAGAGTCCAGAACTCAAACCTGTTAAATCCCAGGGTTCATCACTGCCTTGCACTTGGTTTTTAGAATTCATGATAGACATTTACACTGAGTTTTAATTATATTTTTAATTTTATCTGAACATAGGCTAATTTATGGTATCGGATGGGAAATTTGAAGATCAGTGATTGAAAATGATCTTCACTTAAAAGAGGGCAAAAGTTGGTTGCCTCAGGTAAATTTCTCTTTGGGTGTGTTCACACAGCAGTCTTATTTCGAAACAACAGAGGTTGTTTCGAAATAAGAAATGCCATGTTCACACAACGTACCGTTGTTTCGAAACAACGGGTTCCGTTGTTTCGAAACAACTTAAACCCTATTTGGTGACGAAACAACGTTGTTTCAAAACGATTGTTTTGAAACAATCCCGTCAGAATATGTTGTTTCAAAACAACGGTGACTCGTTTAGAAATAACTGTTGTCCGAACATGCTATTTCACTTTGAGCTTTTTTCCTTAATTCGAATTAACTTATTTCGAAATAAGGCATTTTTTCGATACAAGTTGTTTCAAAACAACTTGTATTGAAATAACCCCCTGTGTGTGAACGTAGCCGTTAAGTCTGATGCTCTTTGAAAGCCCAAACTCAGAGTGCCAATGTACACAGCATAAAGCGAAGGTTAGTAGGCACCAAGTTCCAGATGGCTCTCCAATATAAACTGTAGTTTTACAGTAGGGGTGTGGAGGTAGAATTCCTGAGTTGCATTCCTGGTACTGGGACAGATTCACAGTATGTCTTTAAGCACATTACTTAGTCTGTGCTTTGATCTCAGTTACACTAATTTAAATTAGACGTATCTCTAATGATTTCCATGAAATTACTTCTGACTTACACACGTATATGTGAAAATAGAATCAGTATCTTCCAGTGATTCAGTCCCTCTCTTGTAAATTGAGGAAAAATAGCACTTAGTGACCTTACAGGGATGTTGAGGCTTAATTCAGATTTGCAACATGCTCTGAGATCTTGATGTGTGATGTAATTCTCTGCTAACTGAAATATATGTCAGTGCCCTCATTGCATTCAGTGGTGCAGGTTCAGGGCCATGTAGGGTGCTGAAGATGCAAACGATTACTATTATTTGCTGCCCAGCAATATGCAGGCTGACTATGCACAGAAAAGTAATCAGCATGGGTAACTATTTTCATTTTTTAACTTGAAAAGCATAAAATAACATCTTGTACAAATGCATGAGTGCACCAATCAGCCAAGCAAAATTTTACAATAGAAATCATTACCCTGAAGTTTTTTTGAAGGAGATGCTGCTTTAAAAAGGAAGGTTACCCACCTTTGTTCAGTAACTGGAGCTCTTCCAGATGGGTGTCCCTGTGGGTGCTCTACCTTGGTGTGCCAGTTTCACACTGGAGGGTTTCCAGAGAGTTCTAGAAAACCAGTATATTTGCCCCAAGCTCAGCAAATCCCTTTATCCCTTGTAGCTGAGCTGTGGTAACTCCAGGTTAATTAGCACACCTGGAGCTAAGTAAGGCCCCACCCAGGACTTGTTATAAAGCCTTCCCTCCAGAAAATGGGTGTAGCTGAAGTTTGAGAGTGAGGAGAGCTATAGGCAAGGTACAGTGGGAAGGCAAGTGGATCTGGAGAAGGAGCAGAACGCTGGTCAGGTAGAGCCTCACAGAGACTGGGGGAAGGAAAAACTCTGCTTGAGGGGTCATAGGACCTTTCCCAAGCCTGGAGGCCTAAGGGAAGCAGGCTCACGGATATAGGGAAGTGTGGGACCCATCAAGTAGAGGAGGAACTTTATCACACTTGTATTGTGGTGGGTCCTTGCATCCAGATCAGGGAATCTTCTAGCAGTGCTTGTTAGGGCCACATGAGCACCAAGAGTCTGTCTTGTGCTGTTTTGGTGTGCCTGTGGCCTGATCCTCCTCCAGTTTCTTCTCCACCTGAGAGCTAAGAGAAAGTACTCTGAAGTAGAGAGGGGAGGAGAGCAGGTGGTGGAGGACCCATAGGGACACCCAGGTGAAAGAACTCCAGTTGTTGCACAAGGTGGGTAACCTTCCTTTCTCTTTCGAGAGTCATTGGTTTGTAATGTTGAGAGAACAGAGGCCAAATCTCGCCTCAGACTTAGATGCGTGATTGATCACATAGTGTTTGGTGAAGGTGTGAGTTGAAGCCAAAGTGGCAGCTCTGCAAATGTCTGTAAGTGGGACACTGTGTAGGAAGACCATTGTAGTATATACTGCTCTTGTGGAATGGGAAATAATATGCTCTGTTAATGTATAGCAAGTATGAATGCAATTAGTGATCCATTTGAGAGTCTTTGGTTTGAAATGGGGCCACCCTTGGATCTTTTAGTTATGGAAAAAAGTAGTTTGTTTGTTGACCTGAATGCTTTTGTTTTTTCTAGGTAGAATATCAGAACCTGTTGGGCATCGAGAGTGTCGAGGGTGGCTTCGTACGAATTAGGGTGTGGTTTCAGCATGGAAACAGGTAAGTGAATGGTTTGATTGAGCTGAAAAGTAGATGACACCTTGGGAATAAATTTTGGGTATGGTTTTAGGGTGACTTTATCCTTACAAAATATGGTATATGGTGTTGTTGCCATCAGTGCCATGGGTTTGCTGACTGAACTTGCAGATGTTTTAGCAATCAGGAAAGCCAATTTCATGGTTATATGGGTGAGAGAGAGCACATTGCCAGTGGCTTGAATGCTAGTTTAATGATAGTCATGAATACTAAGTTAAAGTCCCAGACAGGAGCGGGTGGGCAAATATTTGGGTAAAGGTTTTGAATGCCTGTCAGACACTTTTTTACCATTGGCTGGGAAAAAAGGGAGATGTCCTGTGGGTGACTGTGAAATGTTGTAATGACAGCAGGATGCACCTTGATAGAATTAATTGATAAACCCAAATTTTTTAGGTATAGCAGATATTCAAGGATTGTTGGGATGGTAGCTGAGAGAGGAAGAGCTATATTTTGAGCACCAGTGATGGAACCAATTCCATTTTTGCAAGTAAGTTTTATGAGTGGATGGCTTTCGACCGTCTAGCAGGATGTGTTGTACTGCACTGAGAATTGTAGCTCTTCCTGTTGGGACCAACAAAGAGCCATAATTATAAAGCAACAGGCTACAATTCAGCTGAAAAGCAGAACTGTAATGGACAAGAAACTGGCAAAAGAAACTTTCTTGAGAAGGACTGCTTCAAATTATGTTCATGAACCAGCATTCCTTTCCAGCAAAATAATTTGCATCTAAAACTAATTCTAGAGTGGAAAGGAAAGTCACAAATGAGAAACTTTCAGCGAGAGGAACATTTTCAAAATATTCCATTTTGGAAGACTCAGTATGGAATTTTGGGAGCCTTGACTCCTCAGCAGTTTTCCAGATGGACTGCCAAGGAGCTGGGAAATGTGTTCTGTCATAAGTGGTTCAATTATCTCATCTTCAAATATTAGTAGACTGTGAAAAGGTAAGTGTAATGGAAACAGCTTAGCTTAAGCCAGAGGTTTTTCACACAAGTGCTTTTATCTTCCTACATATTTTGGACGATGGCATTGTCATCTTGAATAGAAAGTCATATGCTTGGCTATGTTTTATCAGCATGTTGTTTACTCTTGAGACTGCAGCATTTCACTGCTTTCCCTAGAGGTTTAATGTAGATGTTGAGTAGGTAAAGGGAAACTCAGTGGATCTCTGCATTAGACTGCTCTTAAAAGGAATAGCTGTCCATCATAACCCACTGAGACAAGTGTCAGG
The DNA here is from genome assembly GCA_007922195.1 of Podocnemis expansa. Lineage (NCBI taxonomy): Eukaryota > Metazoa > Chordata > Testudines > Podocnemididae > Podocnemis > Podocnemis expansa. Next base: position 679,487 of record ML681982.1, read on the forward strand.
CCATGTGCAGCTGCTCCACTTACTACGTTCAGAGCATGCCTGTAGGCTAGTCCATGCAATTGTAATGATGGCAGGGATACCGTGGTAAATCAACATGAGTATTTGTCTGTATATGACTGTAAGGAGTCTATCCACCTGTGTAATATTGATGCCATAAGCTGGTTTGAAGCCTGACTGCAGTGATGACCCAGGGCCCAATCTGTCCCCAGCTGCCACTGGCAGGCAACGGGGAACCAGATCTGGGTGTTCCCAGCCACTGGTGGAAGGGCAGTGGGGAGCCAAATCTGACCTCGGTCGCCTTCTGGTGGTGGCTGGAGCTCCCCACTGCCTTCCAGCAACAGCTGGGGACAGATCCGGCTCCCCGCCACCTTCCAGCAGTGGCTGGGGCTTCCTTACCTGGCTGTGGTGCAGTCCCCAGGCCAGAGCTGCACTGGCCACATGGCCACTGGATTTTTCTCCCCCCCTCCTGGCTGAGGATGCATCTGAGCATGCTCAGGGGCAGGGTAGGAGATTTTAAACTCCCACAGCCCCAGCCTTAGCCCAACACCCAGAGGAATGTGCCTGTGGGGCCAGGCAGGGGCTGCAGCTGCCAGCTGTATGGCACCCTCTAAAATTCGGCACCTGAGGTTTTGCCCTGGTTACTCTGCTCTAGTTATGGCCCTGCCTGACTCTGTGGAATCTAGGATACTGACACCCATGGAACATTACTGGTGTTAATTAGCCATTTTCTTCTGAATGACTTTGCTTAGGAATGAGAGGTTTGAGCTTTGTTGGTAGCTAGCATTAAAGTTTAAGGTCAGAAGGGATCATCTAGTCCAATCTCCTTTATTTCACAGACCACCAACACCATCCAGGATATGCACAGTGTAGCTAACAACTGAAATTAAACCAAACTATTACAGCCCACCAGAGACTAAACTATTTATGTACCAGATGCAGAGAACAGGAGGGACCAAAGTGCACCCGTGCTGGAGGCCCCTGCAATGGCAAGGAGATCCTTAGCAGATTGTTAGAGTTCCTCCATCCAGTGGGTTCTTTTTTTTTTGGTATTCTTTTGTTTAAAATTATCTGATCTTTTTCATGCTTATGAGACATTAGTGTGTCCTCTTCAGGTATATGGGAGAGCTCTGGGATAGGCATTGCCATTCACCTGTAGATAGCTGGAATTAAGAGCTAAAAATTCTTTTTTGTTTTGGTTGCCTAGATAAAGGGTTGAGAGTTTAGGGAGGGTGATTCTGAAGTGCAGCATTTTAACTGTTTTTAACCACACTGAAAGTATTCTGAGGTTGCTAGAAATGAATGTTATTGGCAGATGACCTGAGCTGTTTAAGGAAGTGCGGTCTCCTTATACTCTGAGCTGCCTGGAGATATATATTTGACAGAAGTGTTTCAAGACATGTAATAAAAATGACCAGTGCTAATTGTATAGTGAGGTTTGCCAGGGTTACAAGGAAACTCCTAGTGCATGTTACACAGATACCAGTAAAATAATTAATCACTGATTGGATGATAAGCACAAATAAGGTAACATTTTACTATGTTAATGCCTTCTGATTGCAGCAAAATGCTTGATCAGCTTCTGCCTTTTGTTCATGTTTATAATTTTTAATATCTGAAGGGTAGCTGAGTGCTATGGCAGGAAAGAGGTGACGTTGCATCAATAAATAGACAATAGACATATACAATATTACTATTTTAATGTTGCTCCCTCAGCTTCGGCTTCTATTCTTTCTGTTTCCTTGTCTATCTCAAATAAAACAGGACTCTGAAATTACTGAGCAAGTGAAAGAAAAAACTTAACCCTCTTCAGAGATCATCATAAAATACAAATATCTGAGAGAGTTCAATTATTGACTTTTAAATAAAGATAACTGCTTGAAAGCAGTTCACTGAAATGAATTAAGAAACTCAAAAAACCCAACATAATTCTTCACCACACATCAGGAGTTATTCCTTGGTGCTGCTTGTGTTGGAGTGAGTCTAGTGATTATAGCACAAACCTGGGAGTTAGAAAGTTTGAGTTCTTCACTCAGTTTTGCAGAAGACCTTGACCAGGTCACTTGATCTCTTTCCTCAGTTTCCTTTCTCTGTGAAAATAAAATAGATATGATTCACTCCCATGTGCGTATTCAGGATATTGTAGTGGGCTCCTTTCAGCCAGTTCACAAGATCACAGTCTCTCTTCAGATAACTAGTTTTCATTTCACTTACATTTTTGTGACAAATCGGTGCAACACGAACTTAAAATTAAATTTTTAAACTAAAAAAAGAGGAAAGTAACATATAGTCTTAAATGCACATCTTGTGACTCTATTTTGTGTAGCCCTACTACTTAATCTTACCTGTTTTTCATTTTTTCTATATCTCATCTAAATTAGATTGTAAATCAGGCCCTGTGTCTTTTGTGTATCTGTAAACATTCATCTATGCTGTTGCATGAATATAATATTATTCTGCATTGTTTACTATATTATCTCCAGTGGTTAGCATTTTAATTTAGTTTTAAATTAAACCAGCTGATCTAGCATTGCGTTCTTGGCTCATAGGGCTCTGCACTGCATCATCCCTCTTTAATTCTTTGAAATGGACTGAATAAAAATAATCTGATTCTTTCTTTTCCAAATTTCACTGCTGAGTGACTGATATAATGACTGAACAGTAACCAGAAGAGCTAATTGTTGCTCAGGTAATTATCATTCATGGCAACAAAAGCTGCTAATTTTTCTCCTCTGTGATTATTATTACTAATCTCCAGTTTACTTCACAGTCATTTTACTCTTTCTGTTCCCATAGTGACACCCACTGGAGTTTTTTTTTTTCATTAAGAAAGAATGAAAGAGGAAAAGAAAAGAAAAAAGCATAAAACAAAAATAACAATAATGTATTCATCTACATTATAAGATTGTCATTTGTCTTGGTTCTTCTAGCACGAGCAAGCTGATGAAACAAATCTGTTTCAGATACATTGGTCTTTGTCCACAAATGTAGGGATTGGAAGACTCTGAGACTTCACTTACTTTGGTGGGAGCTATCCACATCCAAAGGATTGAGCTTCTTGGGTACGTCCACACACAGTCTTTAAATTGAAATAATGTTGATTATTTTGATTTAAAGCAGGACAAGTCCACACTAAGTTTCCTTGTATCAAGATAAGGAGCTCCCTTATCTTGCAATCAGAAAAGTCATTTCAATATAATATAACCTAGTATTAGATCAAAATGATGGTCAAATGGAAATTGTTGTTTTGAAATAACATGGTGTGGACATGTTATTTTGCTTTAACTGTTATTTTGATTTAACACTTTTTGCCCTTCTCCTTCCTGGGTGTTGTACTTTTTCTGGGAGCATGGCCTTTTTAGGGTGCCAAGTTGCCACTCCTCCCATGGCACCCCTCTTCTAAATTGAACTAGCAAGTCCAGTCCATGGACATGCTAGTTCAATTTGGTCTTCTAGTGGGGACCTGTTAAATTGATTTAAGTTAAATCAGTTTAATGAATTTTATATCAATTTATTAAATTGATTTAACTTAAATCGATTTAACCTTCTAAGTATGGACATAGCCTTTGTCTCCAGTAAAAAGTTACCTTTTTCTGTAGTTGCAAAGGGGCAGCCAAATAAGGAGTCCTGTGGCAAATAAATAAATTTGTTAGTCTCTAAGTGCCACAGGATTCCTTGTTCTTTTTCTGTAGAACACTGTCCGTGGGACCTCCACTCAAGAATCTTCTGATTGACCTTCCAATATCTCTTTCTAGTTTACCCAGTGTTTGTCAGCTTTTTGATCTCGCTGCCACTTGTGATATTTCCTATTCCATATGAAACTGAGAGCTGAAATCCTGGCCTCATGGAAATCAACATCAGTAATTCCTATTTACTTCACTGGATGTGGGATTTCACTGGAAAAGTTGCACATTAACTTCCAGGGCAGCAAAATGAAGCCCAATTTCAGTGTATTATACTTAAGCTTGGCCTAATTTTATTTTTATTTTGATAATATAATTGCCTAGTGTTGATGATTAAGCATTTTTTCTATTTGTATCAATTTAAAATTTTCACAGTTGCAGAAAATTGAGGGATAGGGGAGCCAGACATTATTTAATAATCCATTTTAGGGTGACCATGTGTCCCATTTTGGCTGGGACAATCACCTTTTTAAGCTCTGTCCTGGGCATCCCACTTTTTCGGCAAGACTTGGCATTTGTCCCTGATTAGACGGCAAGAGCAATCACGGCACATGCTCAGTTTTGCCCAAAAAAGTGGGGTATGCCCCTTAGTGGAGCATAAAGGAATGTTCAGTGGGACAGGAGCTAATGCCAGCCCCACACAGTGGGGCTTGGACAAACAGAGATGGCAATACACATTGACATTCAAAAAGTTAAAGCTTTTTAAACCATTAAAACACAAATTGTCAACATTACATATTAAACTATACAAAGTAAATATCCCTAAATCCACAAAGCATACTTTTTTTTAATGGTCATCCACCATTCCATTAGTAATAAGACTAAATCAATGGACTTTGGCATTTATAAGTTCTCGAGCAGCATTGTTCTTACTTTGCCTATCTGCAGATTTCAGTTATTACCAATGGAAAAATACTGTCATTGGCTTCTGTTGTACAGAGAAATCGATGTTTACCAACATTAATTGACAAATCTCTAATTCTTTCAAGCCTACATCAGCTTCATTCCACCAGCTATTTATTTAGGAGCATATGACATCTGAATAGCAGAATGCAGGTAATAAGGTACTACTTTTTCATGAAAGGAAAATAAATGACTAGTTTTCAAAGGAAATTCTTTAACAAAATATATTGCCCCCCCCCCCAAAGGAAAATGCAGACTGACACCCCTCCCCCCATCAGATATTCGATGAGATCCTTAGCTATGGCTGAGGAGCATACAGGACAGCTCATGAGTAGAGGTTTAAAGATGGTTTCCCCAGTTGTGAGCCCTCTCCCTCACTCTAAATTACACCTACTGCCAGTGAGTCCAAGGGATTGGCCAGGTGTAAGGGAAAAACTCCTAACTACCAGGGTGATTAAACACTAGAATAAGTTGCCTTGCCAGGTTGTGGAATCTCCTACTTTGGAGGTTTTTAAGAGCAGGTCAGACAAACACCTGTCAGGGAGGGTTTAATGGGGTTACATGATCCTGCCATGAGTGCAGGGAACTTGCCTCGATGACCTATCGTGGTCCCTTCCAATTTCTATGATTCTGTGATGCCTGTCTATGCCCTTTATTCTGGCAACAAGAAAAGAGGGTTGTAGGAGCAACTATGCTGCATTTTTGTAACTGGGGCTTTCCCTTCATGGGCATGATTTTACTGCTTACTCTTCCTTGGCTAGTTGGGTCAGCTTTGCACTGGAGTGCATTGCTAGGTGGTGCAGTGTAGTACAGAAACTGGACCACCATCAATAGTAGTTGACATAAATAGAGGTTCCAGTTCCTCCCATTTTTCTTTCTTTCATTGCCACTGATGTTAGAGTAGAAGTAGACATTTTTTTCTGTAACTTTTATTAACAGTTGCTACATTCCTGGATCTGCAAAATCCACAAAAATAAATATACTGTTAACATGTAAGACGAAGAGGAAGAACATTGCTGTTCGCTGCTTTTGTGCAGCGTCATTCTGCTTTCTGAAAGTGATAGTATGTGAGAAAAGTTGGTGAGGGGACATTTTGTCTTCTAACTTGGAGAATGAAGAACATGAGTGGTATGTCAGACTGCTGGACTGGAGGCTATATTTCCTGACTCCCGTACTCAGCAGTTCCACAATTTGTGTAGTGGTAGGTGCTGAGAGCCGTTGACCCCAACTGTAGACCCTATACATGATGGAAATGAGATAATAGAGTTAAGGATCCTGATCAAAGAAAGAACGGAAAGAAGCAGAACACAGACCCTGCACTTCAGAAAAGCAGACTTTGGCTCCCGCAGGGAACTGATGGGCAGGATCCCTTGGGAGGCTAATCAGAAGGGGAAAGGCATCCAAGAGAGTTGGCTGTATTTTAAAGAAACCTCTACTAAGGGCACAGGAAGACACTATTCTGATGTGCAGAAAGAATGGCAAATATGAAAGGTGCCCAGTGTGGCTTAGCAGAGAATTCTACAGTGAGCTGAAACACAAAAGGGAAGATTACAAGAAGTGGAGGCTTGGATGATTGACTATGAAGGAGTATAATGATATTGCTTAGGCCTGCAGGGATAAAATCAGGAAGGCCAAAGGGCAATTGGAGTTGCAGCTAGCAAGGGGTGTGAAGTTTAACAGGAAAGCGTTCTACAAATATGTCAGTAAGAAGAAGATGATAAGGGATGCTGTAGGTCCCTTACTGAATGGGGTACACAACCTAGGGTTAGATGATGTGGAAAAGGCTGACGTACTCCATGTTTTTTATAACCTCAGTCTTCACAGGCAGGGTCAGGTCCCAGGCTACTGCACTGGGTAACACAGAATGGGAAGGAGAGCAGCCCTTGGTGACGGAAGGTCAGGGTAGAGACTACTTAAAGTTGGACATACACAAGTCTATGGGGATGGATGAACAGCATCTGAGAGTGCTGAGGGAGTAGGACAATGTGACTGCAGAGCCAACTGGCCATTATCTTTGAAAACTCATGGCAATCTAGGAAGGTCCCAGATGATTGGAAAAAGGCAAATAAAGTACCTATCTTCAAGAAAGGGAAAAAAGAGAATACAGGGAACAACAGACCAGTCAGCCTCACCTCAGTCCCTGGAAAAGTCATGGAGCAGGGCCTCAAAGCATCCATTCTAAAACACTTGGAGGAAAACAGGGTGATCAGGAACAGTCAGCATGGATCCACCAAGGGTGAATCATGCCTGACCAACCTGATTGCCTTCTGTGATGAGATGACTAGCTTTGCGGATGTGGGAATTGCAATCAACATGGTATACCACGATTTTAGCAAAGCTTTTGACACGATTTCCAACAGTGTTCTTGTCAGCAAGTTAAGAAATATGGTTTGAATGAATGGACTGTATTATGGATACAAACCTGGCTAGATCATCAGGGCTCAGTGGGTAGAGATCAATGGCTCAATGTCTGGATGGCAACCAGCAACAAGCAGAGCATCCCAGGAGTCAGTCCTGGGGCTGATTTTGTTCAACATCTTCATTAATAATCTGGATGATGGGATAGATTGCACACTCAGTAAGTTTGCTGATGACACCAAGCTAGGAGAAATGATAGTTACACTCGGGGGTAGGGATAGGATTCAGGGGAACCTAGACAAATTAGTGTGATGCAGCTTCTATTCCCCAGTTGCAGAGACTGCTTCCTTGAACCTGACCCTTCCCTTATTCTTCCTCTGGTTCTGTCATTCCTGTTCACACCATCTAGTGGCAGGAGCTAACATGTATCCGTAGGGTTACCGAATTATATAATTTTTGCTACTTTCAGTATGTGTCAAATTCACATGCTTAATTTATGGGTGGGGCCACTAGCTTGTTGAGCAATGTCACAGTAGCCCCTTCACTGCCCTACGTGGTGGTTCACAGGTACTGGGCCTGTGATTAAATAGATGGGGTCAGTGGCTCAGTTTCCAAGCTGCCCACAGCAGCCTTTTAGAACTACCAGGGTGATGCAACTGGAGTATGGAGCGGAGAAAAGTGGGCAGCTATTCTGCCCCCAAATCTGCACCTGCCAAAGCAGAGGCCACTTCTGAGAGTCAGGTCTGTTGAATTTGCGTGTCAGATCCTGTCACTCTAACACCACATACAAAATCAGGAAATCATATTTGCATTGGAGACTTTTAAGGGTGGGCAGGGGTGGAGGTGGTGTGAGATTTATAAGCAAAATATGGACAGTTCTTTAGCTGTAATTTTATTGTTTCAATCAAAACACACAAAATATGCCTGACTTTCCTTAAGTTCTCCACGTACATAGGTGGAAGCCAAGTGCTTTATTTTAATTTTTAATTCACTTTTCTTTGTAATTTTCAGTATGTTTCTATTGTATTCATGAAACAATGTGAGCTCTCTTCAGTTATTAATGTGGGGCTAGCGCTTGTTCCCACTGAAAGCAACACATATGTTGACTGTAATGGATATTAGATCAGGTCCCATAATGCTAGCAAATTCTTTTACTATCTGGTATGATGGATTAATTCCCTCAAGGCTGTAGTTTTATTACCCAGTTAACTCTGAAATAGTGCTTTCTATCTGAAGATTACAAAGCACTGTATAAAGTAAGCTAAATATAATTATCCCCATTTAACAGATTGGTAAATTGAGGCACAGAGTGGTTAAGTGATCTGTTCAAAGCAGGAGCACCACTAGCCCGGAAAAAGATTTGGGGCTTGGAGCTCTGACATTGGGGGCTTCCGCGCTGCTGCTACAGCCACCACCATGGCCAGCCCAGTGGAAGACTTGGGGCTCAGGCACTGGGACTCAGGGCTCAAGCTCTGTAAACCCAGATCCAGAGACGCCCCTGCTTCAAAGTTATTAAGTAAGTCAGAGGCAGGGCCAGAGGTAGGACCCATGTCTCTTGACTACCAGGGCAGTGACTATTGCCACTGCTCCATGGTGATTTCATCACCTAACACTGTGATCTTGTTCAGTTGGCTTAAAATGGCACATTATCTTGATGGTCCAAAAATATTCTGCATTTAGTGAAAATAAGTAAGCGTCTCTTTGTTGCCAAAGATGCAAAATGTAATCTATGGACTCAAGTCTACTAACAATGTGTGTGTGTTGGGGGCGGGGGGAAGCAAGGAGTCTTGTGGCACTTAGACTAACTGATACATTTATTGCATGAGCTTTCGTGGGAAAATATCCCACTTCATCTGATGCTTTGAAGAGGGAGATCTCACGAAGTGGGATATTCTTACACGAAAGCTCATGCGATAAATATATTGCTTAGTCTTTAAGTGCCACAAGACTCCTTGCTTTTTTGCTTTACTAGACTAACACAGCTGCCCCTTTGGAACTTAACAATGTGTGAGGATGCTTGGTGTAAAGAGACTCATTTTAAGGCTTTGTATATCTACAGCATATGTTGTATGCTACAGGTCTGATTCAAGGCAAATTGAAGTAAGTGGAAAAGTTCCAGCTGATTTAAGTTGGCTTTGGATTGGGCTTTCTACGGACAAAGGTCTGCCATACAATACATACGTGCAATTTCTATTCATTTCGGTGGCAATGGCACATTTGTACTGCAGAGCAGAATTAGTCTCTAACAGGTTTCAGAAAAGTTTTATTTTCTATTGGTACAAATTTTATTCTTTTATTTAGAGAATGGAGTGGGCCCTTCTGAATGGCTGATTTAAGCTCTACAATTTTCCATCATTTTTGTATTGTGTGGGGGAAATGAACACATCATGTTGTATCGCATCATAGTGCTTGCTTACAAAAGGCAATTGATTTCAGCTTTGTCTTGAGATCTTTCTCCTGGGCTTCAGGAGACAAAATAACTCATCCATAATGGAACATTCCACCTCCAGAAAACAGGCTGCTGCTCAGTGATGACAAATTGTCACTGAGTTTAATTAAAACCCACAATGCCAACTGTATTATAGTTTTACTCAATTAATTGACTACATCTGTATAAGCATGACAGAACTGCTGTCTGTTGTTAAGACTGAATCATTCCATTCCAGTTGCACCTGGCTGTGTATAACTTCATAGCCAAGATTAGTGAGTGCTTAAAATTATTTTTCAGGCTCTGATGAAAGAGGCATGTTTATGTGCAGTATCTATTCTTGCATAATAGTTTAAAACTGCTAAATAGATTTTTTCTTTTCTCTTACATTATGTATATTTAACCTGTGCAACTCACTGAAGCAAGATACCACTGAGGCCAAGGATGCAGTAGCATCCAGAAAAGCATAACAAGAACATCCTCAGCTACATTACATAGGAATTATTTCTCAGTATCTAAATGAGTTTAGAAGATAAAAAGAGAGAGAAGCTTTAATGCTTCTTGGTATAAGCCAATCATTGATGGGAATTAGGAGAAAACTTCACCCATGAACAGGTTATGCCACAATTGTCTATGAAAATGTCTCATATCTGCCTCTAAGACATCTGGTGCTGGCCACTGTCAGGGATAGAATACTGGCTGAGATGGACCTTGGGTATGCTCCTGTATAGCAATTCCTGTGTATTTTATGCAACAAATTCTGAAAAATCCTGTGGGCCTTTGTTCAGGAGTAGAAAACCTTTACTCCATGAACATTTCCATTGATGGTTCCAGAATTTGTTACTTAGCAAATTGTTCATGAGTAAAGTTGGAAGATTCTGGCCTTGTATTGATACTTGTATTGATATGTTAAAAGTAGTAATTGTAATTTATGTAATTGTTTGTGCTCTAAATGTGCAAAATGTTTTATAAAATTATGCTAAAGGTCTGCGACCCTCGCTTGTGAAGCTTGTAATCTTGTCAAACAAACACAATCTTCAGAATTCAAATGTCAGAACAGGAAAAGTGGGAGGCATAATCAAAGCCTGATCAATGCTGGAAAGGCTTCATGGAGGATGTATGATTAGAGGAGGATTTGTACACGTCAAGGAGCCTTTTCTAAAAGTAGCATGTGGCATGCTGTTGGTAGTGGAAGGAGACAAAAAGAAACATTTAGGACATAGGAAGATGAGTGTAAGGTGTGGTACAGGCAGGAACAAGCGTTGGAGTGGATATATGTCTTATGGTTTGGGGTGCAATCCAGACTGGTGAAGAGCTTTTTCTCCACTTGCCCTGCAACCCTGGAGGGATTTTTACAATGCTTTACTGCTGCAGCTCTTGGAGTGGGATACTCACAACCAGCCTACAAGAACCGTGTCATATGCCAAAGGGTCTGTGTGCTAGACAGCCTTGATTCAGCAGTTCTAACCCCAGCAGCCAATCTATAGCCCCATTACCCCATTGGAGTGAAGCAGTTGTGCACATCTAGGTACAGATTAAATTTAGTCTTGGGTTTCAGGGGACCTGGACTATTGACAGTTGTGAAATTTCAGCTCAAAATTACAAAAAAAATTCTTCTAAATCATCACTTGTCTCTTTGAACTATTCAGTTTCTAGGACTTATCTGTCACTGTGTTGCATGAGGAGTTAGGAGTTACATAGGAGTTGCCCATAACTAATGGCTTTTGTTCTGAATATCCTCAATATTTGGCAGTGCTAGTTACTGTAGTTAATTTTGTTTTGTGACACTTATTTTCTTAACTCCTTATCTTCTGCTACAGCAGGAAGAGTTTTGTGAAACAAGGGGTCAGGCATTATGCTCTTAAGGCAGGTTTGAGCCTGGTTTTATTGCTTCCTAGGTGTCATTCATTGACCCGTTAAGGGTCTCCAGTCGAGAATGCCTTTATTTGGCTCTTGTATGCTTTACCCAGTCTGTAGGAAGTCTTTGTGATGCCAGCTTTGCCCAAGGCCATAAGCAATAGCTAAGTACTAACAAACTCACATCTGGAAACCAAACCAGCTCACCCTGTATGTTAGTTTTGTTCAAAATAGGCATTAATCTTGTAACAATGTCCTTAGTGTTTAGATTCTATGAAATATGTGTAAGTTATTGCATGCACTAACCTCACTTGTGATGTCTGCATTCCATGATAAAAAGAAATATGTAAGGGTTGCTTGATAACTTTGTAAATGTTTGCTCTGAACTTATGAACCCAGGCACAAGAATTGCCCCAGCTACCCTCTAGATTAAATGGGCTACTAAGGAACATTGTGATACAAAGTTTTAGCAAATGGCCCTATCAGGTTGTGGAAATGCTACATAAAAGGGAGCTCATCTCGTATACTGGAAGACTAAAGGTATGTTTACACTACTACCTATGTCAGCCAAACTTATGTCACCCAGGGGAGTAAATATTCCACCCTCCTGAGAGTCATTCAGTGACATAAGCATTCATGTGCACAGCTCTGTGTCAGTGGGATTGCTTTTCCTGCAGACATTGCTTATGCTGTTTGCCAAGGCGCATCTTTTTTTTAATGCCGATAGAGCTTTTTATGGGAAGGGAGTGGGGTAGAATTGGTGGCTGCACCATAGTGCCAACCAACATTTTAAGCAAGAGAATACAGGGTGGTGGCATTAACTGGAAAGGACAAAAGTGAGGACTGGAAGAGAAAATAGGTAGATCGATATGTATATGCCCACTGTGGCATGGGCTTATAAATAGTTGATGGTCAGGGCTTTAGCATGAGATGGTAGCCAATTACCTGGCTGGAGCAGTTGCCATTTTAAAAATACATACAGGGTGTGGAGGAGTATGGGCTGAATGAACAGAGAGGTGCAGTGTGAGCCAAGACAAGGAGGCAGAGACTGGAGACATAATAAGGGCTTGTAGCTCACATCAGTCAAAAATGGTGACCATGGGGAACCCAGAATACATGTCAGCACAACAATGTAATGATAAATTATAAAGAGAGATACATTACATAGAGACTTACTCCATATAGGCTCTGCCTTCTGAGTCTGGGGTTGGGTTTCTTGATGAAAATTAGGCTTGCTTGCTACATTGCTGCCCCCAGGGTCTTGGGTCCCAAATTGACTTTCTCTTTCCAGAGAGAGATCTTCGCTAGCCTTCTCATGTTCCTCTTACACTGACTTTTACTGTATTCCCTTGTGTGGATTATGAGGAGTGGTTACAAGAGGGTTCACAGCCTATTTGGATTCTTTAGTGGTGTAATTGCTCTATATCACTGTCTAGCTCAGTGCTTTTCAACCACTGCATCAGGACACATTACTGTGTCACCACACAGTGGTAAGTGTGTCCTGAAGAGCTGGGGAGATGGCTGGATTTGACTTGGGGGGGTTGGCTGGGCTTGCGTGTCTTATACGGTCAAGATATGCCATCAAGTATGTCACAGCCTGCAAAAGGTTGAGAACCAGCTCCTCTAAAATATGAACATGTTATATATCTATGGCCATATTGCTTCCTGGCATCCCTCATTTTAATGGAAGCCCCCCTGAGCTGTTTGCTCAGCCACCATTTGATTTAAGACTCAAACCTTTTGTAGCTCATTGCCAGTAAGATGAAATAAATAATTTACCCTGACTTTTGTTCATTGAAGCATTTATTGGAAATCATTAGTGACTGTGGGTTACCCCCATCTTTCAACTGGTTGCTTATAAGGCTCCTGAGGCTAAAATTATGCTCTAGACTTTCCTAGAAAGTATATCAATTTTCTAAGAATATAATCATCATGTACATTTTGCACATTTTTTATGGAGGAATGTTCAAGTACATGAAGACCACAGACAGCCCATTAACACAGAAGACAGTGGTTCTCAAAAGTCTGGGTCGTGACCCCAGCTGGGATCTCACACGCAGTACATGGGGTCTTGGCAGTCACTCTTGTATAGAGTACATAATTTTGCTTTCAGAGTGTGACACCGAATCCCCAGTGCATGCAGGGTCATGATGTGTACAGGACACTATTTTGCTCTATTAACTGGTCTTCTCTGCACAGCATGAACTCACACGCACCGTGTATGTGAGGTCACACTGTGCAGAGGACACCATTTTGCAGAACAAAATGGCATACTCCATGTGCTATGACCTCATACATAAAGTGCATACGAAGTCATAGTATGTGGAGGATGATATATTGGTCTTAAGCATTCTCTATGCTGTCTGGAGTACCAGCAGGAAAGACCATTAAAACAGGGTCATGCTGGCAGAAAGTTTGGTAACCCCTGCTAGATGTTCACTGTAGCATTTGATGAGTGAACCTCAAGCTGATCTAGTAAGTTTGTCTGCACAAGTTGCAAATGGAACATTGTTAGGTAGAAGAGCCTCACTATTTCAGTTAGCCCTAATCGTTTCATGTCTTACACCCCAAATTCAATATCATACCTGCCACAGTAACTTTAAACTAAAGGGAGAGGGAACTGGGCAGGTCTTTTCTAATTGTCTTTCCTCCAGAACCTCTGAAGAGGTACCAATTCTCTCTTTCAGCACAGTGACTCATAACGAGGGCTAACTGAATCCTGCAGTTATGGGCTACAGATCATATGGCTGGCTTTAAGTTACAAATGTAGTCTTTGAGGTCTCAAAAGAACAGCACTGTTGCTGTTAAACAAGAACACATGAAAGTAAGTTTGTAAAAGCAAATGTTTTCATCTCACCACCAACCCATATCAAGTGCATGGAATATGTATTTTTCAGGCATGAGGTAAATGGAGAGGATCTTTTCATTCTGTGTGGAAGCTTAGAACAATGTGGTAAAGTAATTGTTGTGAATTAGCTTTTAAATAAAACTCAGTCTCCCTTGGCATAGAGGCAATAGTATGTGATTTATAAAATATGAAATGGTATGTAATATATACACACAAGAAGGTAGAGGTCAGGTGGTACTACTTTTGGTTCTTCAAAAATATCTAACCACCTGTTGCATCTGGTCAGTTTTATGGTGGAGTGTTTTTGCTAGCAAAACAAAAGTCTCATATAAAGAAAAATCTAGGAAGCTAAGAAAAATTGTACCTACTAGACCATTCAACAATACAAAGTTTTCAAAATATAGGTGATCAAAAATAGATGAAAAGTAAGGAGGCTATGGACTAGACCCAATGGGTGTAGACCTCTTGAAGCCCATGGGATTTTTGCCCCTGATGTCAAAGAGAACAGAAGCTTGCTTTGAGTTGAGTTTACATGTTGTCAGTGCAGCTTAATAACTGAGATATCTGTGAATGCAATGGGAAAGCACTGTTTTATTTCACGTTCACAGCAGCTTTGCCTTGTTATTACGTATTGCCTTGGAAACCCAGGTGTGTGTTCAACAGCTGCATGAAAATGGCCTTTTCTCAACATTGTTTTAGTGAGAAACTTGTGACATAAATTTTGTAAATTACTCCTAAAACATAGGGAGACTAGGCTGATTGGAAAATTATTTATATTCCTGGTAGCTTTGTTTATGGTAGCCTTTTTTTTTGTCTGAAAAATTTCCTACCATTGCATCTACAGTAGAGGTGGCAACATAATGAGTGTTAGAGATGAGGCTTTAGGTAGTCAATGTTTAAATCACTGTATCTTTGAAACTTGCTCAGAGGAAAGAAGCCTGCTCAAGTGGATGGTGTACTGAGCTAGGACTCTGAAGATACAAGTTCAGTTCTGTGCTCCACCACACACTTGGTTTCTTTTTCCTCAGTTTCTGTTCCTTGAGAAAGTGCTAATAGAACTTCTCTATCTCCCAAGAATGCTGTGCTTAGGGACTCTGGTAATGAGGGTGATTTAAGTACCTTAATTAAAGAGATAACATATCTAAATAAGACTGGACCTGACTTTTTGAAGTGGTAACTGCTATGCATGATCATTGGCTCTTGACAATCAAGTTGAAGGTGGTTAAAATCTTGATGGGCTTGCCTGCGCTGATGGTGTGACTGTGGTTCAAGGTGATATACATGAGCTAGCTTTAATCTCAGGTCCCAGAACAGGGAAACCATGGCAGCACAAGCTTCAGCAGAGGCTATATCAACCCACTTAGAACCTTGAATATAACTCAAGAGGCCCACTCGTTGCTTTCAATGGCTTCATTGATTCTGCTATCAGACCCAACAGATTAAAGCTAGTTTAAGTAGGTCAGCATAATCTGAAGGAATACCCCATGACTGTAGTCTAGACGTACCCCGATGTGCTCATCATAGCTGGCACAAGTGGGAGTCTTTTCAGGAGAAAAGACTAGGCTGGGCAAGGTCAGGATGGGCAGAGCCTAATGCAGGCAGGTTTGTGATGAACACTCCTGAGCTGCCCTGTACTTTTGCCACTTCCCACATAGTTAAGACCAGACACCTAGGGCCAAATTCCTTGCTGCCAGAACTCCAGAAAAGTCCATGAAGTCCCACCAACTGACAATATGGCCCTTTGTTGCACAGTAAACCAAGTCAAGCAATTCTGCTTCAGTATAGACAAGACTAGACAATAATAGAAGACTGTGCCTCTGGTGTTTTTGTTTTTCTTTAGTCCTAACATTAGCTGTCTTACATCCTTTTCCTTCGCAAAAGAGCATGGCTTGTACAGAACTCACTGGTGTTGATCCCAACTTTCAAATCATTATTAGGGAACCCTAATCCCCTGTTAGGATACACAAGTAAGTCTTTGGCCACATAAATGCCTTGATTTATTCACTAGGTGCTTATTTTATTACCCTTGGATGTCCTGTGAAGTGCCTATGTTTTACATTTGACTTAAGAGTTTCTGAATAAGACATATTCATTCATGCTTTTCCCACTTTTTTACAACGGACATATCAAGTTATCTACATGTATCCAACCACACACAGCCCTGAAAAGGACCCACTCTGAGCATATTTATACCATTTACATAGCACATCCATGTGAGCAAACCACCAATTGCCAGTACAGGAAAAGAAGAGAAGTGCTTAAGCATGAAACCCAGATCTGGGCCTTGAGTAACCCAAAATCTGAGAGTGTTTGGATTTAGAATTTATTTTGCCCATAGTGACGCTTCGAAGATTTGTGAAATGTTGATCTGGACCAAGGTTCAGATTTTGGATCTCTCAGTGAGCAGTGGCGGGTCATCTTTAGAGAAAATCAGTGGTCTTTTGAGCAACAGCAAAAGCCCCCTCTCCTCACCTTATCCCTTTACTCCTCTTCATCCACCAAATGCATGATTAAAAAGCCATGGCAAAGATATGTCATAGAGAAACCAAGAACAAAGGTGCACTTAAAATTCCAACGTGAACATTCTGCCACTGGATTGCAGGGAAAAGCGGAGGAGCTGAGAAATAGCCAAGAGTTATGAGGAAAGAGTGAGGGGATCTGACTGCAGCATGGCGCCTGTGGTGGAGGCGTATTGTTGTTTTAGTGCTAATCCACCCTTCCCTGCACTTACTACAGCAGCCCCAGCATTATTCAAGTTCGTGTCAGCTGGCCTCTGACAGACAACAAAAGAATTTTGCTGGCACTGGCCACTGCTGCTTCTGTGCTGAAAAGCAACCCTTTCCTCTGTCATTTGGGGCTTATAAAGAGCATTTTCTACAATGTGATTAACTGCTGCAGTTTTATTCAAGATGTTCCAGGTGAGCTCACCAACATATGGCAGAGGACTCACTGGGTTAGCCACAAAGGAATGAATATTTTGTATTTGATCAGCTTCAGGAGCTTCACTACTTTACATACAGTAGGCTGCTGGCACTGTGCCATTCCCATTCGTACATGGGGTGACGCAGGCTACCAGCTGTTGTGCCCGGTTGCCGCAGAGTTTGCCTTGTCAGCAAAACTTTTTATATGCCTCTGTAGAGGGTGCGATTTCTAAATGATGACTTCTAAAACCAAATCTAGGTTTGGTCACATTTTATGGGGTATATGGGATCAATGAATATCTCACTCATTTCATGAAAAACCTGATGTCTTGGCTACATATAAAAGGTGTGCCACTTCAGCTATATCAGTATAGCTAAAACAATTCAACCCTCCCACCCCAATGTAGACACAATTACACTGGTGCAAGCTTAAGCTTATTTCTGCACAGGAAGGGGAATAACTGTACCTGTATAATTCACTTTTATGTTAGTATAACTGTATCTACACTAGACCTTTTAGCAGTATAATCATGTCAGTATAAACTGTCCCAGCCCTCTCCCCAAAGAGAACACCTTATACCCCAACCAACATTGTTATGACAATAAATCTTTTAAGTAGAGACAAGCACTTAAGTAATTGTCCCATTATCACCCTAACTGTGTCATCTTTGATGTGCTTCCTTAAGGGAGCTGATTGTCTCTTTCAAAACATATAAAGAAAAGTTAGCCAGGTTCAAGAGGTCACTAATGATGAGGTTTTATAGTAATAATTTTAATTAATTAATCAAAAATCTCTGAGTAAAGATTCACATCATTTATTGAAATGTTCAGTGGTGTTATGCCTGCATTAAACTGGAAAAAGGATGATGTGAAAATGTTACACTCCTTGGAGGGGGAGAGAGAGTGATTATTTTATCTATTTATTTTTGTTTTTCACCCTTTCTGCTTGGAAATTACTTTTATTTCACAATACTGAAAAGCTTCTGCAGGGCATCTAAATGAGAAATCAACTTGTACTTTTTATTTGGCAATAAATAAATATTTTTTTCCTGAGATTTACCTACTTTCAATGAAATGCACTGTGCAAATTCTTTCACAACTACATTGAAAAACAATTCTAGTATCCTCCATTCTGTAGCTTCTTTAAGATCCTGGGCCCTGTGCTGCTGTGTTATTAAATAAGATTTTGAACAATTCTTGCCTATGAATTACCACAGAATTATCCCTGTATCATTAAATTTCCTATAGCAACAGTACAACATGGGGATTTAATTTTCTTTTTTCCCTGGGGGAGGGAAAGCACACTACAGGCAATGAAAAGTCTGTTGTACTATCCCTTCGGACCAATAAACACCATGCTTTTGGCATCCTAAAACAGAAAGCAAAAATACTGGAACTTAAATATGAATTATTATAAGGATATAATAGAAATGCAGAAAATTCTAAATTTAGGCAGCAACTTGATTATACTGAAATATAGCAGAGGGTCTTCCCAAAGGTGTGTACAATGCTATGTAAGCAGTATGTGTAAGGAGACCAGATAACAAGTGTGGAAAATTGGGACATGGGTAGGGAGTAATAGGTGCCTATATATGAAAAAGCCCCACATATCAGGACTGTCCTGTAAAACTGGAACATCTGGCACCTTAACTATGTACAGGAAACTTTTATATACAATTGTGCTGACCACACAGCATGTTCGGTTTTAAATCCGGAACATGTGAATGTCCTGCTCTTGTGGGTATATATTTTATATTGTTTCTGTACTCTGTGTTATGGCTGAGAGGTATACTGTGTATATAGATTCCTCAGCTGATTGTCTGTTCCTGGTGACCAGGAGTAAAAAACTCTAAGAAGGGCTGACATAGTTCGCTGTTCTTTCAAGCTTGTCTTGAGCATGTCACCTTTTTTTTCCCTTTTTTTTTTTTAAAGCAGCTCTAATATCTCTTCCTATTCAGACCCAATCCTTCCTCTCTTGTCTAATTCTTAGTCAAGCATAACGTGGCCAGCTGGTTATAGCCGTACAGCAAACAATGGTACCAGACTCTGCTTGATGACATTCTGCCAGTGCCAGCCATAGTATCTTGTATCTGCTTAGTTGGTTTCAAGTTGTGGCCCATCCTCCTACCCATATTTAAATGTTGTGTTTAGTGAGGATTAAAATCTGTGACTTGGTGTAAAAGAAAAAAAGGTCATTGTGGATCTGAAGGGAATCACATTGTCTCTTTGAAAAAGCCTGTGACTGCTTCTCAAACTGACCATCTGGGACACTGCATGACACTAAATCAACCACAAAAACAAAAAGGGAAAACAGGGGAAAATAATTGAATTAGAGGGGAGAACTTTTTCAGTAGCTGATTTCTAGGAACCTTAAGCAATCAAAAAAAGTGTGGTGTTAGGGGGTGGGGGCAGGTGTGGCCCCTAAATCACTTTATTACTGCATATATCTCTTTTATTTTTCCATTTCTTACTCTTTCCAAAGTCAACCCATTGACCATAATATCAAGAAGAAGAGAAATGCAAATATAAAAATTATTGGCAACACAATGATCTCAGTGGCTATTCCTCATCTCTTGGTATATTTGTAGTACTATTTGGAAGGAAGATAGTAATTTAAATGTAACAAAAGCATTCCCTTAGATTTCAGTTCTAGTGTATTGCATATTGGTTGTGAGCTTCACGGCAAGACTGAGGGGACTGATTGAGTGGGGGACACAAACTTCAGTATGTGTGAAATTCTGTGTTCTGTAAAAGAAACTTGATGTCACATCTTGCAGTGATGATAAAATGCTTTCTGTTCCCACAGTAGTGAGAAGATGTTAATCAGGGAATATTAAACATAAACATTTTTATTTCTGACGGACTGGGGCATTGATGAGTTTTAAAGGAATTGGAAAAACAGCTCACTGAACCACTGCTGTTAAATAAGTCTCGGACCAGTAGAGAAGTTTCAGAGGACTGGTGATGTTGCACCAATATTTAAAAGAGTGAATGGGGTTCCCTGGGTAACTGTATATAGCTAGATATTGATCCTGTCAAAACCATGGAGATACTGACACTGATGCAATCAATAAAGAATTAAAGGTTAGTAGCTGAATTAATGCCAGTAGGCATGGTGTTATGGAAACAGGTCTTCTCCAAGAAACTCAGTATCAGTTTTTGAAGAAATTATGTGCTTGGTTGACACAGTACACTTAGACTGACTTACTATCGCACAACATTTCAAAATCAAGGCAGCACATTAAATGGGTTAAAAAGTGGTACGTCTTAAAAACTAATTCTAAATGGCAAAATATTATCCAGAGGATGAATTTCTTCTGGGGATCCACGGGGATCTGTTCTTGGCCCAAAGACATTCCATATCTTTGGAAATGATGTGGAAGAAAATACATCATCACTCTGGTAAAGTTTGCAGATGACACAAAACTTTGGAGTGGTAAATAATGACAGATCAGTTTTCCAGGGTGATGTGGGTCACATTGCAAATTCATCTTCCTTTGATGTGGTGGGTTTTCATACAGCTAAATATGAGGCCATGCACCTAGGAACAAAGATTTTTGGTCATATTTACTACTAGGTGAGAGATTATATTCTGGAAAACAGTGAATGAAATGGATTTAGGTGTCGTGCCAGGGGAGTATCAAGCAAAAGTTAGAAGGGAGCCAGTAACTTACATAGCTGCATTAGTTCAAATCTATGATGATCCTTGAAACTGTAGTAAACTCAGCAGTTGTAAATTCAAGCTTCCTTTGTCTGTATTTGGGGTTTGTTCTGATGTTGCTGCTGATTCTAAACATAAATAAGAGTTCACTTTGAGATCGTGAAACACAAATACAGACTCATCCACTTCTTCCTACAAAGTGATTCCATTAAAAAAAAAATCCTAGTTACAAAGTAGCCTGTTAGAAATAAATGAGCTGCTGAACCTCTGGGCTTAGTGGTACATGCTCAATATGACACATGAATATCTGTCTGCATTCATATATGTGACTCACCTCTGCATTTGGTCAGACCTTGGGAAATGTAGTAGTATAATCTGGCAAGGAGTCCATACCCATAAAAGGTGGGTATAAGGAACCTGAACTACAACTCACATGAGATACCATGGCAACATAGGCAAATAGAGTTTAAAGTTGATTTAAAACAAAATTGTTTGGCTCAGTTCAGCTTACCTAAATGTTTTGATCTGGATGAAACCAATCTGAAACTAAACATTTTGTTTAGATTTTCCTGATAGAAAAATTCAGAAAAAAAAAACCCAGGGAAAATTTCAATTTTGTGGCAACAGCAATTTCTTTTGCAAAATCGTTGAGATGGAAAATTCCTGACTAGCTCTACTAGGTATATTCAGATTACAGTCTGTCCCTTCTCTGCTCCACTGTTTTCATTGCTCCTTTGTGTTTTGTTTTTTACATTGCCATCTCCCTGCTCTTTCACTCCCTTTTTTATTACTCTCTATCCCTTTTTTCATGGTCTGTCCTAAGTGGAGCATGAACTTAATAACATTCAACTCTGAGTAAATCTTTCAATTCATGATGTGCAAGAGAGGTTCAAAATTTGACAAAACAACCTCATCCATCCTGAAGTATAATTAACAGCCAGAAAAGCCAGACCAATTTTAATACAATGTTGGCATCAGCAACATGCCCACAGGGGTCTGAAACAGAAACATTCTCCATATAAATAATTATGTTAATGATGCAGAGGAACCTGTAAGCCTTGTATTTCAGTTTGGGAGTGTACAGTGATGTTTCATAGTGTTGACTAGAGAACGTAAACGTGGCCTGAGGGAAAGAGGAGGGCATCTTAAAATAGAAGAACTGATCTGATTCCAAAGTTCAGTCAAAAAAGAGACAGCTCCCGTCCTTTGTCTGTCTATATCTGTACCCTAAAAGAACTCTTTCAGGTGTGGAAGGACCAGTCAAATCATGTTAAATAAGCTCATTTGCTGGAAACCTGCCATTCAGAAAAATGTTTCACTTATGCACCTGGATCATTCTGTTAAATTAGTGCTTTCACACCTGTGCAGCGGGGGGAAAAAATCATTTACCACATTGTTTGGTGTGGGGAAAGAGTAAGTCAGATCTTTAGGAACTTTTACCATTTTTATTCAATTTGTGCTCAGGCAAATTGCCCGACCAGTTCTCTTCATTGGGAATTTTCCTGAACTGAGAACTTAACACATAGAAAGAACCTCAGGATTTGGCCCCCTACATTTAACATTTCGCTGTCATTTCTAATCTTTGATAATACCGAGAATTCCAAGGGGGGCCTGAAGCTCTCCCTGGTGAATGTATGACTCTCTCCCTGCAATCAGCCATTGTAATTATCTGTCTCTAACACTTGAGAACAAGACTGTTTTGTTTGAAGTTATGTTAGTGTAGGTTTCTCCAGTGACTTTTGCTTCATCACATTGTGCCCACCCCACGTTCATCTGGCAGCAGAAGAACTTTAGTACTATATGGACAGAACAAAAGCCAAATTATTCGGTCTGGTGGCAGAATTAGTTAATCTTCCATTCCTTGAAAAATCCTAAAAATGATCACATTGATTGTTACGAATAATGTGGTTCATGTTTTATTTTGCCTAAACTGCTGCCGTTTGTTGACAGTTGCTTATTTTCTGTAATTTTGTGTTAAACATAATAATATTGACTCTGGTTTGAAGACACTGCAAAAAACATACTAGCATTTAAATACTGGTTGCTTTGAGGGGGGTTGTCATGTCACTGTTCAGGAAACAGCATGATCAAGTTCTTAAATTGTTGGATTGAGAGCTGAGAGACCTTTGTTTTATTCCTGAGGGCGCAACTCATTTATTATGTAGCCTTGGGCAAGCCATTTAAGTTTGCTGTACCTCATCTTACACATCTCTAAAATAATAGTAATAATGTTTGCCCTACTGTGTAAAGTGCTTTTGAGATCATCAGATGAAAAGTGTTATAGAAGTGCAGTATTACAATCGGTTTGGTGTTTGTGCTAATATTCGAAAAGTGTTTTTCTGCAAATCACGGTACCAAATAAGTTGACTGCAGTGTGTTGATAATTTCATATATATTTAACAGTGATAATTTTACCTCTAAAAGTTTTGTGGTTAACTTCAATCTAGATGAGCACCAAAAAGTTTAGAGGTTCTTTGAATCTTCTCCGTGCCTCTTGAATTCAAAGTATGGTAGGTCTGGACTTCTCATGAGAGCATTTTTATGAGATTTGGCTGAAGAGCTGGTTGAAGGGTCAAGGCTATTCTTATTTAATCTGAATTTCTTGACCGATTTCCAGAATTTGTTCAATTTACATAATTACAATTTATTTAAAATTATTTAGAATGTTAATATAACACATTAACATTGGAACAATATCAAAAGCCTGAAGATTTTCCAAAATCTTCAAACTCATCTGGGGTCCAAAGATCCCTCAGCTTAGACATCAATATAAACTTCATTTCTTCCAGTTGCTTTCCTACCAATTAATACGTCCGCTTTATCTGGCTTGAGTCTCAAGCGGCTAGCTCTTATTTAACCACTGTCAAGTCATAATACATGTAGAATAAAATGGAGGTGGTTTAGGCTCCTAACTAGCAAAACACTTTGAGCATATTTTTTACTCTAAGCATGCAAGTACTTCTGTTGTAGTTGATTATGAATATTATTTACACTGTTTGCAAGAGGAATCACTTAGCACGGATACAAAAATGTGGATCTGTATCCAATCTGCATCCACAAGAAATGGTCTGCAGATATCCGTGTTGTATCCACGGATGCAGATATAATGCGGATATCTGCAGATATCCACATATTTGCAGGGCTCTAGCTCTGTGAATATAAAAATATGTGGACCTGTATCCAATCTGCATCCACAAGACATGGTCCGTGGATATCTGTGTTGTTTCTGCAGATATGGGTATAATGTGGATATCTGTGGATATCTGCATATTTGCAGGGCTCTACTTAAAGTTAAGCTCATACCGAAGTGATTTGCTGAATGAATGCCACAGAGCTTAGTGTTGTTTTCACACAATTATACAATCATAGGAGTAGTCTAACCCCCTTGCAAAATGCAGGATTTGTTGTTTCTAAACCACCCAAGATAGATGGCTCTTATGCTGAATACCTCACAGCTCATACCACCTCACTCATCCTCTTAACTGGTCATTTACATATTGAGTAATTTGTGACATGAAATTGAACCTGGAGGAATACCATTTAAAAGAGCACATGGTATGACCCAAGAAAGAGCACATGGTATGACCCTGTCAGGGTATTCACCCAAACCAGTCCTGAAGGGGTTAAAGGAGGCTTGTGGGGCCAATTAATTACTCAGGCTGCAGCTGAAAGGGAGCCAGGGATCAATAAGATTTAATTAAGGATGATGCTCACCTGGGCAGGAACAGGCACGGCTTCTATAAAGCTAAGAAGCTGAGAACAGAATGGAGCTCCTGGGGAAAATGGTCTACAATTGCTCCCTGACAGAATGGAAGTTAGAGATTATGAAGTCTGGCAAGTAGCCACTGGGAGTAGAGGAAGCTTGGATGGGTTATAAACTTAGAGGTGCTAAAGAGCTGGAGGAGGAAGTAAGACAGAGACCAGGGAAGTAGCAACCAGGTCTGGGAGTATGCAAACATGATTACAGAGTACAGGGCCTCTGGGCTGGAACCTGGAGTAAAAGACAGTCCCAAGTTCTCTTGTGAGATTCTGGAGTGGCATAGCCATGGAGGTAAAATGGAGGAACAGCAGGGGGACAGCTTATCCGAAGAGTCACTGAGAGACCCTCAAAAGGGAAAAACCAGTGTTATAAAGCAGAAAACTACCTAGAGGATGAAGCTTGAGATAACCACCTTAGAAACTGCAGGAAAAGTGTCTAATCAGTGGCAAGCTAATCTGCAGATAAGCCACAAGGAACAACGCCCATGGAAGAAATGAACACCATTAGAAACCCTTAATACTAGCTGATGAAAAGGTTACAGAAGTGTTCTGATTCTAGCAGGACGTGCATTCTGGTTAACCAAAGAAAGACATGAGATCTTCAGTGAAAGTTGGGTCACTCTGGTCATTAATATTGTAGTGAAACGTACATATGGGTACTATGCAAGGAATTACATATATAGACTGAAAATATGTTCTTAAATTTTGCTATCAAGCCATGAATCACCAGCAAAGGTGAGTAAACAGCTTTTCTGTCAGATGAGAAATGTTTATTCACTTATCTCTCTGTCATATGTAAATTAAGCATTGGAAATGCCCAGTTGCACTTCACTACCCCAGGGATGGACCAGTCAGCCCAAGGAGGCAGGGAGCTCAGAGCTCAGCCTCTGGGCCAGTCTGCCCTGCCTCCCTCCCCCAGCCCAGCACCAGCAGAGCAGAGGAAGCTCCAGGGCATATACCCTGTAGGCCCATGTGGTAATCCAACCCTGGATCTTAATCTGAATCATACAAATTTATCATACACTATCCCTTTGGGGACAGCAGACCTGGTATCTCTGTGAATGTTCAGTGAATAAGGAGCCGGATGATTTAGGTGAATGCTTCAGTGGGACTTGAGACATGGGGTTGAGCTATTGTTAATCTGCAAGGCAATGTAAGGGTGGCATAGTTCACAGGCGAGTGTGGGAGAGAGAGTGTCACGTGTCAGATATCTGCCTGGTGGTCTCAGTAAGCTGATACCCACTTCAACCCGAACAAGACTTCCTCATGCTGGAGGCAGTGGGTAACAGGGTAACTAACAAACCTGGGTAGCCCAGAACCATCACATCTGGGCAGAAGAACCAACTGTCCAAAGCTAACTCACTGGATTTTTCACTGGCAAGAGTTCAACAATAATTAGTCAACACAATTAATACTAACACTACCACAGGCCTCTAACCAAACGGAAGCCAAAAAGAGCTAAGGTCTCCGGATATAGCTGGAATTGCATCATCCTATCTTCTCCAGAAAATGAGGATTCAAAACAGAGGAATAACCACTGACATTGTCAGTATCCAGCCACTGGGCTTTTGAGCAAGTGTTTAAAAATAATTTCTTTAAGAGGGGGTGGCTGCCTGAAAATCAACTGTAAAAATCACCCTGGCAACCTTTCACTGGCCTTCATTAGCCGAGGGATGGCACAGGTCTAACTCACAGTTGAAGCGGCCTATGTCCAGAACCTGACTCAATGACACTAGCTCTGTGTATATATTCCTTTTAGGCACAGCTTAGCCATGACTGAGACAGGCAATTCAGTCTGCACTGCAGTGACTTTTATCAGCAAAATAATTTGAGAAGTCCCTACAGTGAGAAATATTGAACTCCATCCCAGACGCAGCAGTGATTAGCCAGGTGGTATACCATCCACCATAGTACCATTAATTGTAACTCTGTGAATGCTATGGTGAAGACAAAGAAGTATTTACAGACATAATGTGCAATTCAAACACTTGTTACACAGTGACTGGTCAGAGGTGATGCCTATTAGTGGTGCATAAACTATCTTCCTTCCTATTTCTACTGCTGTAGCTTATCTGAATACAAAGGTAGTCCTTGCATTATTTAAGGCATGGGGTCAGCGACACTTGGCACACCAGCTCATTTGGAGCAGCACACGGAGCCTCTGTGGTGCTGCCAAAAGTGCCTCTACAACTGCCAGCCCTCAGGTATGGCTGAGAGCGGTACTGCTCTCAGGGTCTCGGGGCATACATCTCTACTTACTGACCGCCCCCTGCTACTGAGAGCAGTGCCATTCTCAGCGGTGCCTCCACTGACTGCCCCCATCCTCTGAGAGTCAGCGAAGGTGTACAGTTCTCCCACCCCAAGAGCAGCACTGTTACAGGCCAGCAGTGGTAAGGAGGGGTTCATGGCCCTCGGTCCCCAAGAGTAGTGTTGGTCTCAGAGGTGGGCTGGGGGGAGAGCCAAGAAAACCTGCCACTGGAAACAAATTTGGCAGTGCCTTGTCTTACTGCCCCTCCTCCACTGCCACGGCAAGGGAGCAGTAAGCCAAGATGCCACCAAATTTATTCTGGAGGCAGGTTTTCTTCATGGAAGAGTCGCAGGCATTGAGGGAAGGTCAAAAGGGAGGGACTGGCATGACCCCTGGACAGTCTGACAGTCCTAATGCAGTTCTTGATTGGCTGGAATTGAAGGGCTAATGAGAAACTAATATTGATTACATCTAAGGGGTCATTGCAGTAGGTCATATTATTGACCTACAAGCAGTTGATATACACATAGATTCAGTATATGGCTGACAGTTGCCCTTGCCTTCACTCTTGTGAGATTTGTGTGTAGGTGTGCATGCAGACATTTGACATCTTATGTCAAGTCTCTTTCAGGTTGTTTACTGAATTTTGAGTGTAATTGATCATTTTTAGAGTCTCCTCGTTCACAGAATGACTCTACTTTGGTACATTTTGGTTTGGAGGAGGAACTGTTACAATGTTACATTGTGAGGCTCCTTGAGTGGAATGCAGTGTGATAGGTGCCCCTGCCCCCCTGAAAGGAGCCCACTGGTATTAGGCCACTAGACCAGTCATGATCTGGTATTTGGAAAATGCATATATTCTCATGCACCCCATCTCAGTAAGACTGTTCTTTAAGTTACTTTCAGTGATGAATTTCCAGATATTTTTCAGCGCAAACAATTGGTAACCCCCCCATACGCGCACACACTCATGTTTTACAATTCTGTTTACAAAAATTAAACAAATTCTCCTAGTCTTTTGTAATGAATTTATTTTTCAAAGAAGGTTATTGCATAGCTAAGGAGATTGGCAGTAGGATGCAGAGCATTTCATTTCTAAGTTGCATTTGAATCCATCCCAGCAAGTCTGTTGTCCGTAAAATTACCTGTATGAAAAGAGTTTGGTCTCTGTCTGCTTCCCAGTGGATGACTATGCTAATCACAAAAAACATCACCACAGTTGTAGTTAATTGGCACCTCTGTTGGTAGTCTCAGCAGAGTGAACAAAGATTGAATGAGTGTGGATGAACTCTCCAGATCAGGGCTGAGATACATTATAAGTTGTGGGAAGACTGATATTACTTTTCTTCGTACCTCTTCTATGGCTATAGAGAAAACGCCTGTCTCTGGAGATGTAAATTTAACATTGGTAATGAGGATAATGTTAGTTTAAAATATATTCAGAGCTAGGTAAGGGGAAGGTAGTCGCACTTTCTCATCCTGTTTTCATTATAGAGCTTTATTCTAAACTCTTTATTCATGAAGTCTATAAGAATTTCATTTGAGTATTGAGTAGACTAACAAACTTCACAGAGTTGTTAGATTGATCATGGAATTATTTTTAATGCATTTTCCAGGAATTTTCATTGCACATAGCTTGTTTCTCAAATGTTTCCCCATGATCCAGTTCTGTTTACAAAAGTAGAAAGCACATCATTCTAGGTATTTTGAAGGATTCATTTTTTAACAATTATTTTTGAGGGCATAGCAAACATCAGCAAGTATGAAACGCAAGTATTAGAGAAGAGATAATTAGTTTAATGGGCAGGTGGTAACCTGGAACTTGGGAAGATCTAGGTTAAATTCCCTGTTCAGCCATAGACTTCCTGTGCGACCTTGGACAAGTAAATCAGTCTTTTTGGCCTCAGTTCCTCATCTGAAACATGGAATAATCAGATGTCTGCCTCAGAAGAAGGTATTACAAAAATAAACATATTAGATAGTGTGGTCCTGAGATGATATGGTGACAGGAGACAAAGAAGTATCTAAAATAGATAGAATAAAGTACATTATCAGAAATCAGTAAATACATAATCTAAGTACAAAAAATGAAGTATTCAGAAAATGTTGCTGCTATTCACATACATTTGGACTTAGTAATGACAATCAGTGTTCTCAAATGGAATCAAATCAAAGACACTCTGGTGCATAAGGTACCTGCTCCAAACATAAAGAGAAGATCAGGCTGAAGGGGTGGTCTGTAGGCACCTTTCAAGGCACTAAATTCACACCAAACAAAGGGTGTGTGTGTGTGTGTGTGTGTGTGTGTGTGTGTGTGTGTGTGTGAGAGGGAGAGGGAGAGGGAGTTGGGGGAACCCATTCTTATAAAGTTAATGGGCCCAATTAATCCTCTGTATAACTTTTACACCAAGGATTTTTTTCTTCACATTAATTGAAGGGCTGACCATTGTCTAATATTCACTTCGCTTGTATCAAAAGGGAATAGCTTAGAGTGGATGGTGTAGAAGGAAATAATCTCACTGAATTATTTTAAATCTCTGGAAAATAGTGCCTTGCTGGTGAGAAGGGAAATCCTCTTGATTGTCATGGCAGCTGTTCCTGTTTAAGATGATGAAGTAGTGTCATCTGCTGGTAAAACAAGGGAATGTTTTCTTGGGCCTTTAACTGGAAGCAATCAGAATCCATTATTTCACCATCAAATAGTTTATTCACAAATGTATTTAGTCACTAGTCAGCCAGTTCTGCTACTGGGTTTTGCTTGGTTTTCATTCCACGCCACGTGGACTTAGTGAAAGATTTGGCCTGGAAAATTTGAATCTGGTTTTTCAGTCTTGTTTCTCAGTACAAGTATGTTCAGATCCACTGTTTGGGTTCAGATCAGCATCTGGGTGGAATATTGAGTTTTGCATGTTTTCTGCCTGTTATGAATTGACTGAGCATGATTCCATACTAGATTCACATTTGCTGGGTGGCTCATAAACCTAGGTTAACCTGGCGTGAGTGTCTAGTTTGTTACAAAATCCAGAATCAGGCAAGTTCATCCTTGTTTTGTGGATTTTTTTTTTTTGGCAAAGATTTCTCATTCTATTAATCTATCTTGAAAATAGCAGTTATGTGTAATTATCCAATGTAATTGTATGGTTTTCAGGTAATCAGTCATCAAAATCAAGCTTTTGAAAGTGTAGTAGTATGGTATCTGCATTGACTTGTAGAAGAGAAAATGCATACAACTTAATAAAAATGTAAAGCTATTGCCATTGCTTAATGATGTTTCTGATGACACCATTTACAAAATTCACAGGTAACACCATTTAATGAAAAATAATAGTTCTTTTCTTTGACTTGTGAGTCTAAACAGTTTGAGGCGAAAGATATTCTAGCAACTAATTTACCATCAGTCCATGAAAGTCTTGAGCTGTGTGGCCTTTGAATGGTTCCTGTTTGTAAATTTGCACTAAAGAAATAATGCTGGTATTACTTTTCATGCTGAATCTTTATTGTGACCTATAATTAATGTTACTCTAAAACATACAAGATCTTCATCAGGTTTTCATTACAAAAAAATGCCAGTCCCCTGTGGAAATTGTGTGCCAAAATTAGTGGTACGTAAAAATTTCTCTTAGAGTTTGAGCTTGTGTAGCTTATTTGTTCAGTCTCTGTTTAGACTCCCTTACACTCATCTCCACTTGCAAGCTTGGAACTTGAATGCCTTTACACATTGTGTCTGAATTTGGACCCAGACATCAAGGAGGGTTGAAACTGGTGGCGCTCACGTGGGAAGGCATAGGGGGAAACAGATACAAAAAGGAATAAAAAGTAACCAAGTGTTTTAATTAAAGTAACCCACCAAATTAAATCTAATCTGATTATACAGATTCTCTGAAAATATAACTCTGCTAGAATCCTCTATTTTGAATCTAAGGAATGGACTGATAGTATGCCATCAGAAATTTTTCAGTGGCTATTTTACAGCCCTAAAAGGACTCCACTGACATTAAGCCTCCAAGCCAGCCTTAATGACATGATGTTTTAGAAGAACATAGATTGCTTGCATTTTCAGGTTTTTCAGGTGATGTGGAAAAGATATGTCACTAAGTGAAAAGCCATAAGATCTTTTAAATGGACGAATTTAATAATCCAAGAGCTATCAATGAGAAGTTAAGAAATTCCAAACCACTTTAGCACACTTAACTATCCTGCATATCCTGTGTATTATAGTGTATACATTACGGAAGAGTTTAAGATTTAGAGTGTAAGAGAAAGGAGGAGGAAAATAGTACATGTGTAAAATATGGTCAGGTTAATCAACACTAGAGTCAGGTATTTTTCTGACAGATTATTGATTCCATGTTTTCTATTAGAGCAGAATCATCTTAGCATCGTTGAAAAATCACTCGTGAAATTATTTTCACTGTACATTTTCAGCTATTAATAAAAAGACTGAGTGTGCAATAACAAAGGATAATAAAGGGGACTGGGAGACAGTGTAATTTTGAGATCTGTAAATGGGTGTGAATCCAAAGGAACTAAATTGATTTAGTTTACAGACTAATGGGGTGGAAGAAAAGTGTAAATTACTTTAGGTTAGACTCCTAAGAATCACCTCTGAATATGGTCCCTGTATTTAAAATGTAGAAAGTTTTTAGCACCAGGAATAGCCACAGAAACTGGGTAATTGTTCTTATTTGTGGACAGTTCATTTTCACAAAGGTTCTATTGTCTGAAGGTCTTTCCACTGTAAGTCTAGAGGAGGTAGAGAGGGTCCTTTCTTCTTTTCTTTTGTAAAGCAAAGATATTTTATCACCTATTCAGTGAAATTGCGAGCAAAATTGTTCTGCCCCAGCACTGCAATCTGCTGTTCTTTTTTTCCTTGGTTTTTTAAAACTATTTGCTGTGCTGAGCATAGAGTACTACTGGTGGTGGTCTGATTTGATTTTTTTTTTTTTTTTTTTTTTTTGAGTCAAAGAAATGCAGCAGGGCTGGCAGCATGTAATTTCTTACAAAATATTTCACGTTTATAAAACCATTAGAAAGAAAACATATTCAGCACTTTAGGACTTCACTGGTAAAGCGTGGCCCCTTATGCCTTCTACAAAATTGACATGAATACAGATCCTGAATTTACACCTGCAAATGTGTATTTGCAAGGCTTCATGGAAAGTTAGGCTTAACTAACTTAACTCTGTCATTTTTTGTTAGAAAAAAAGTGAAGCATTTTCCTGTATTTGAATTGTATATTTGTTCCTCATTGGGGCATTTATCATACTAAACTGATTTATTTATATCTGGTTACAGATGAAGACCTATTTTTCTATTGTCTCTAAAACTGGCACAGTACAGGGAGGTTTCTTATAATACAGAAAATTAGAGTCATATTCAACACCACTCTTAAAATGTGTATGCAGATAGAGAATGCAGTTCAATCATCCCTCAAAATGTGTTCCTTAGTAATTCTCAGTAAAACTATTCCTAATTAAACAGTTTTCAAATGCCAGTGAACAGGAATGCCAGTTATTCATTAATATTTGGAAAATTAAAGGTTCCTTCACCTTGTCCCATCAGTGGGTTAGATACTAGGATCTGTGCAGTCTGTGTTTATAGCAGGTGTGATAGCTTTTATCTTGGCCCAGTACACCAAGCCAAGAGCTCCAGAGCTAAAAGCATGAATTGCTACAGCTTAAGGCTTAAACTAAAGCTCTGTTGTGGGAAGAAAGAGGTAAAAGAAACTCCTGAAGGTTGGCCTGTTGGGGTGGGTGGGGGGTTACTTATGCCACTGCCTCTGGGCCCAGGAGAATTGGGTGCTTAGTTTGTGAGCTGTGCTTAAACCCTATGCATAACACACAGATGAGATCTGCAGAAATGCATAGAAACCAAAGGCATGGTCCTCACCTGGTATAAACTGGCACCAGTTCCATGCAACAGATGAAGCCCTGACTTGCTCTTTTGAAATAGTATTCTAATGGTTAGCTTTAGACAGATGTGCCCTGATTGGCAAAATCTGAAATATTGGACAACAAAATTTTGAATTAGCTAAAGATGAGGCTGACAAATCTTTCATTGGTTTTCTTCTGTTCTATGAACAGAATTTGTTTATACAAGTAACAAGCATGGCAAGAAGAATCCTTGAGGATAAAACCTTGACAACAATTTCTTTGGGAAGATCCTCCCCCTCAATAGCAGGATTTGTTCTCCATAGAAAAACCTATGGGGACCGTTATGATGCATATCCCGCTCACTGAATCACCCACCTTCTATCATCTGAGCACTAATCCAGGATCTTTTTGATTCAAGTTCTGCTGCCACAGTCCTCAGCACAAACCCACAAAGTCTGCCCTTTCCCCACATAAAGGATGTGTAGGCCTCAGGAGAACAACAGAGACTAGAATCTTTAAAGTATGAGTCTCTGATTAGTGATGAGTGCAATTGGTTGTGAGATCTAGTTTTAGCTCCCTACTCTGACACTGACTCATGCCGTAGTCTTCAGGAAGTCTCAAATTCTCTGTTGCTCAGTTTCACATCTGAAAAATAGGAATAATTTAATCTACACCTTCATAAAGTGCTTTGTGTCCATGAATGAAAGGTAGCATGGGGCTGTTCCAAAAGTCCACTGAGGACAATGGCAGGCTTTCCAGCACTGCTCTATTGTGTTACATCAACGATAAATTAGGCAATGCTCATTGATACCATAAAAGGAAGCACTTGATTTTACTCTGTCAATTTGTCCTTCTACTTATGTAACATCATGGGTATAGAAGTTAATTTATGATGTTCCTATAGATGGAGACACAAGAAGAGGGTTCCAAATTGTTTTTTGACTGGGATGCTTTTCATATACTGCACTGAAAAATGTGAATAGTATTCTAAAGCTTGCAGAATTATGCACTTAGTCTCAAGAAGTCTGACTATACATGTTTCCTTGGCCTAAGGCCCAATTTCAACTTGGAAAAAGAAAGTGAGAAATATTTGGAAAGCAGGGAGAATAGAGGTCTTGCTTCACTGTGTCAGTTGGAAACTGTTCTGAAGGTGCCGCATCAAAACAGGTTAGGACGAAAAAAAAAGACAACAAAACAATGGGGGGAGAAAAGGCGAAAGAGCATGTGAAGCTTTGCTTTGTGATGCTCAGAATAGATTGACCACACTGCTTTCATTTCAGACCTTTTTATTTGTCCCTGCTGTACAATAAAACTTGGGTGGGCAAAATTCTTCCCATGTTGAGGAGATAGTATAGCTTGTTGTAGATTTTTATGGGACTTAATATGGTGTTCTCCTTTACAGAGTAGCATTTTATGCCTACTATTTCTCCTTCTGCTCAGACAGTGCACATCAGTCTCTAAATCTTCCTCCCCCACCTTTGAAAATTTATAGGGGTTTTCAGACAGGCTTGGCTTAAAGCCATTGACCTCTGTGGCCTGTGTTATTGACCAGAACACAGCATCTTCTGCCCACATAATATATGTCACTTTATCTCCCTGAAAGAAAAGGAAATGGCTCTCAGAATGACCAAGAACACAATAAAAACTGAAGCTACCTTCCCATTTTCCCTTGCAACACTGGTCTTCACAAGAGGATAACATATGGGATCAACATGCTCATTAGGCAACAATTTGAACCATATATTGTTTCACAGCACACTTGGGAATGAATAGTCAGTATTTTACTGAAGATGTCTGACTGAAATTGCCATTTGCAGAATGTCACTTGAACATTATTGTCATGAACTGCACTGCATTGTGAGTAAGCAATGACATACCACGGGTTATGCAGGTTAGCCAGTAATATGCAGAAACCTAAAGAGAAATCACTCTAATTTAGGATTCACTGAGATGATTTCTGAAATGCTTTTGCAGGGTGTTTGGAGTCCTACACACAATACTACAAATTCAACAATGTAAATACTGCTACACTAGCTACAATGTTAGAACTAACAAGGAGTCCTGGGGCTAGCTTCTTATTCTCTTCTTACCAGAGATTCATCTGCTCACACAAATCAGACAGTATATCCATCCTGCTTTCTACATGAAGGAGCTGTTTTCAGTAAAATTAAACTTCTGCTCATCCAATTAGTACAGTACAGAGAAACAGTCCATAGACAGTGGTCTGTGGAATACATATTAGATTAGATTTTTGTTGTTTTATGGATAGCTCATGGAATCCTTGAAATGATGGGCAGAACAAAGTCATTCATGATTACACTGTCAGCTCTTTGGAATATGGGTGACATGGGTGTCTGTTAATATGTGTTTATACAATACACATTGCAGTGGGAATCTGATTTAACCAGGGGCCTCTTGATGCTGCTGCAATATAAATAAATAGTGAGTGTACTCTCTAACAATTTAAAACTAAAAGCAGATGCTATTGCCATAACATATGGCATGCAGCATCTCAGCAAAATATTGCTTTTGTCAAGGATAAATAAGACTAGTTTGCAATGGAATTATCTTATCACCGGTATCATAACAATGTAGTTTTACAAGGAAAGTAAAAAACAAAAGCTTTTTAGTTCTTATGTGCGTGCATGTGTTTGTAAATACACATACATGATATTGCTCTCATTACACTAGTGTAAATCAGGAGTGACTCCAGTGAAAAACAGGAGAAATTTTGCATACTTAATAATTTCTTACCATTTTTAATTTTAAAAAAATGGAATTTGCAGTATTTTGAACAACTTTAATACAAAAGGAAAATGGAAAATCTAATTTTCTGTACCTATTTTATATGCTAGTAGATATATAGGAGCTCACAGAATTCACTGGAGTTACAGATTTAGGTTTGTTTAAATCTACTTATAGATATGGAGATATACAGATGGATAGGAACAGATTCTGCTGTCTATTCCATCAGTTTTAAATTAGTGTATTATTATATAGATAAAATATAATAAAAATGGGGGATTCACAATTTTTTCAATTTTTTTTAACTTCAAATTTTTCAGTTAGTGTTGACATTCAAAATATTCTACTAGCAATGATGTTAGCAGAAAATCAGGAGAAATTTTGCAAAATTATTAATTTCTTCCCATTTTTCTAATGTACAAATTTTGGAATTTGCATTATTCTGAACACCTAATACAAAAAGAAAATGACAATTTAATTTGCTTTACCTATTTTACATAAATACTAGTAGATATCCAGGAACTGAGAGGAGTAGAATAAATCTTTATTTTCTTTCTATGATTGAAGCGGCTTAACATTTTTGAAACTCAGGAATGTGATTCTGTTAAGGATTCTAGTAGTGTCTGTCAGGACAAGAATGTAGTTTAATTACTTTGTCCATATTGCACTGCCTCCTCCCCTGCAGCAACTGTTTCTTTTCAGCTTTTCCTCCACAGAAGTATGAACAGCCTCTCTACTTGGATCACCAGAGCATGGAGCTGATGGTCATTATGCGTATGTGTGTGTTAGTTTTCACATCTCTAAGGCAGGCCTCCAAAGGCAGGCATTTGCAGGTGCTCCAGCAGATGGTGCCAGGTGGCCGTCTATTACTTGGTTGGCCCACAAAGGCAAGATGTGCATAAGGTAATAGGAACTTTGGAATTTCCAAAGGGATAGCCGTGTTAGTCTAGTCCAGCAAAAAAAACCCAGGAAGTCATTTGGCACTTAAAGACTAACAGATTTATTTTTCGCATGAGCTTTCGTGGGAGAAAATCCCACTTCGAAGCATCTG
>ML681982.1:716218-817088 GCA_007922195.1 Podocnemis expansa
TTCATTCCATTCTGTAAGTTCACCCATCTTCGAAGCATCTGGCGAAGTGGGATTTTCTCCCACGAAAGCTCATGCGAAAAAATAAATGTTAGTCTTTAAGTGCCAAATGACTCCTTGGGTTTTTCTGCAGGAACTTTGGAACCTTTCACTCTTTCTCCAGCAGAAACAAAGTAAAAGCCACACTAGCTAGAGTATGATGCAATTCAAGCATGGCCTTAAGTGAACAGTAAATGTGGTATTTAACAGTTCTAATCAGCAAAACTGTTAACCTTTATACAATTAGCCTAGACTGGTCTGCATATCTATAGAAAAAACACAGACATGGTTATAAGCCTGTCCAAAACAGACATTCTGTAATTTGGGCCCTTGCTGTGGAGAGCTGTGTGTCTGGAGATAGTATAGCTAGATTATGGGGGCTCTTGTTCTCAGATTCTTGTTACTTCAGTGACGCATACTTTATAGATGTGTATAAAATGAAGACCTCCGTCTCATTCAGTTGTCCCAGAACACGTGGAATTCTCAATCTCAGTACGTAGAACCGTGAATGGCTCAGCATCCTTCAGTGGCATTAAAAGCTGAGTTGCTGTCTCCCTTTTATTCTCCCGTGGAACAATTTATAAAAATCAGAGATGTGCTGCAAAGTTCTCCACTTCCCCACCGATCAGAGGCTACGAGATTATAAATTTTGATTTGGTCAATTTTAGGAGCAAGCTGCAAAAGCAAGCTGCAGAATTTAAATCTGGAGACAAAGCTGATCTGAACTTCCTAGATGTGCAGGGATTTTCCCCCGTTCCTCTGATTCTGGCCCATGTAATAAAACTGATTTGTTTGGGAGGCTCTGGTAGCAATGCTTCATCATCAGTTTGTGAACAATTTGCAGGATGCTATTTAGAGCTATTGTATTCTGATTTTTTTTTTTTAAAGGTGACATCCTTTTGAAAAGTCTCCAGGAATTCCAGTGTAATGGTTTTTCACCTTCCTCTGTAGCCTGGGGTATGGCTCACCTGCTAGTGAATTCTCTGTATCTTTAAATCAAGATCTGAGGACTTTAATAATTCAATCATAGATTAGTTAGAGGCTTATTCCAGGAGCGGGTGGATGAGATTTGGTGACCTGCATTGTGCAGAAGGCCAAACTAGATGATCATACTGGTCCCTTCTGCCTTTAGAGTCTATAAGTATGCTTAAGTGTTGACTGAAATACCCAGTTAAAATTACCTCTTATAATAGTTAGGACATCTGCATACTGTTATGATTTAGTATGTAGTTTGCAAATTCACATTGTATTTGGGGCATTCCAGTCACAGAGGGAGATGCTGAAAGAAGTAGAGTACAGGTTCTATATTGAGCTAGTGGGGACAGGCTGAGGGCGAAAAGCTTTCCAGAAGACCACTACACATCCACAAATACGTCAGAATGGATGTAAGCAGCACTCAGAGAATAACTCATTCCCCGCACTGCTCATGATTGGAGAAAGTACTGTGTCTAAAACCTGTAGTGTAACAGTGGCACTGCTTTGTGCTCGTAATTGCCTTTTCTCCTAAGTCTGTGCAGCTGCTTCTGGTCTCATAAATCAGGCTAGCTCCACTGACATCAGTGGAATCACACTGTTTCAAAATATATTCTTTGGGAATTCGTGTTGCCACAGTACAAATGTATTATAATTTTGTCAGGCTGATCCTGCAAGGCACTGAATTTTCTGGCCCTGATTCTGCACGTGTTTACCTTTTTAAGCATCTGCATAGTTCCATTGACAACAGTGTGACAACTCAAATTCTTAAATGTTTTTCATGTTTTGGGTCAGAATACTCACCACCTTACAGGATTGAGCCTCATGTGCTTTTATCATACTGCTATATAGATATTAATCAAGTAATCCTCATATGTATCTTGCAAAGAAGGAAAATCCTTTTTGCAGACTGGAAAATTGGCCCCCAGATTTAAGGGATTTACCCTGGGTGACAGAGTAAATTAGTCTCAGATTTGTAATTGCAACTCCCTTGATCCTACTCCCTATTCCCTCTATATTATTTACTATTATTTATTTGTTTCCAGAAGTATCCCTGTTGTACTAGGCACTCTGCAAACACAGAAGAAAACACACTCCTTAGTTCAGTGAGCTTAAAACAACTACTTGTCCTCATTTACACCTTATGCAACTCTACTGACTTCCTTTTGGTTGTGTGGGGCAAAGTATAGGGCAGAATTTTCAGCTAAAAATTTTTGTTCTGGTTCAGGGAGCCGAACCATTGCCCATGGTCATGGCGAGTCAGGGCAGAATTTTCAGCACAGCCACTGGATATGTGGCCAAGGCCTCTAAAGGGGAATCAACAAGTGCTCACCATCCTATGCAATGGCCTACCAGGATCACTGCTCACACTGGTGGAGGTGCTGCACTTTTAGGGTCCTTGGACTGGCTGTGCCTAACCCAGCACAGGTAAGCAAGACTGAGTAAGGCTCCACAGTCCCTGTCCCCACTTGTGTGCCCCTATTGGGCTGGGCACAGCCTGGCCCTCTGTAGTTTAATGTGGTCTTTCTTAAAGAATTTGCCTTTGTTTCTTCAAATGATAAGACCATTTGACACAGGCCTGCAGAAAAGTATTCAGCATGTCAACACAGGATCGAGTCCTTCTGAAACCTTAATTAAAAAAAAAATTACATAAACTCTATTATGAGACAAGAGTTCCGATAATGTATTGCCCTCATCTTAAAAATCCTGCCAGTTGAAATTATGGCTGTGTATTAGACCTGAGCAAACCCTGACCTTGCGTTTTATTGTCTAACTCACCATCAAATCCTGATCTATTTTCATGAAATAGCTTTTTGCAGTGGGTCCCAGGCTTCTTTTTTGATGCAATGTTTTGATTGCATTGTAGGTTTTTATGTGTTTCCCCCCCCCCCCCCCTTGACACAAGGTATCTATTTTCTGTGACACCAAATCCTGGCTGTTCCAGTGCTTCAGGCATTTTGCTGGTTTATTTGAACAGTGTTCTAATAAAGGAGGACACCATTAACATTTTGAGCTCTAATTTATTTTGTTTTTAAATGACAATAGACTGGGTGGGCTGCTTCACACAGTGATCTATGTTCCTGGGCTTGAGAGAAGTAAATAATGGTATTTTCCAGGATCAAATATTTCTCAGTGGAAAAAATTGTTGTTGATCAGATGTAATAACAGGCTTCCAGAAAGTACTGGCTTTATATGTAAGAGTGAGTAGTATTTCTTCCTTATTGCTAGCCAACAGAGAGGCTATGGAGGTTTTTACTGCTAATAGCTAATGTCCTGATTCTGGAAAGAACTGCTGTTTAGGACAAGACCTAAGCCTTGATTAATGTTAAGCAAGATCTTACAGCCCACGTTAAGATGCTTAAGGCTTTTTTCTGAATCAGGGCCCTGAAGATCATTCTGTTAGCTCACAATGTAGATGCTGTGTGTTAGGAACAGATTATCATGGGCTTTAGCCTCTGTTCCATGTAAACATTTGATTTGTATAAAAACTGTCATGTGTCCAGCACATGGTTTTTAATATTCCAGAAGAATTACTTCCCACTAATGGTGTCATCACACTTTGCCACCCATGTATATTACAGATAGTCAGCAGGTCACCTATGCTAGGCTGTCCACATTTGCCAGAAAAATTATCTACAAATAAAACAAGTCACATCAACAAGACAATATATTTCACTTGTATAGATAATACATACAGCTGTTAAAGTATACAGGCCCTGGAACCCTCCTAAATTGGTGGACCCCTCTCATGCCAGTGCAAGGCCCCCTCATGCACCCCAGCTCTTGCTCCCCCACAGCTACTCCCACCCCAGGTCTTGTCCCACCACACACCTACCCCACCCTTTCCTGGCAGCCATGGGGAGGCACCCTGGGCTGGGCTGAGGCTTTGGCCTAGAGCCTGGTCTCACTGAGAAGAACATTGTTCCGCAGCTTGCTATTTTTAGGGGCTCAGCTTTCTGGCCACTAAAAATAGAAAATGGAGCCAGAAAGCTGCATTCCAGGGCCTGTAATTTTTAAATGGTGGACCCCAGAATGCAGCATTCTAGCTTCATTTTCTATTTTTAGGGGCAATAGAATGCTAAGCCCCTAAAAATAGTGGGCCCTGGAACGTCGTTCTACCACATTCTAGTGTAAGCAGGGGTTAAAGTACATACTTACCTGGGAGTAACAGT
Source organism: Podocnemis expansa (assembly GCA_007922195.1). Classification (NCBI taxonomy): domain Eukaryota; kingdom Metazoa; phylum Chordata; order Testudines; family Podocnemididae; genus Podocnemis; species Podocnemis expansa. Next base: position 720,400 of record ML681982.1, read on the forward strand.
TCTGTGTCAAATATTTGTATGCCTGTATAAAAACCCTCCACCAGCTCCTGGATTTATGACTGTATCTCATACCTTTTTGCAGCAATGCTACACCACACACCTGTGACTCCTATCCTTACATCTCTATAAAAATATCACCCCCAATCATAGCTCTTCCCTCTGTATTTTATCTGCACACTTAAATGCAGAATCCCTATGAAACATAACTAAATAGCTAAAAGATCCCCAAAGATGCCATCTTTTTACTAAAGGTCATGTTGTGTGTTTCTCCTGTGCTATGTTAAATGAAAGAATAGGGGGCATTAGGCCACCTTTGTGCTTCCCATATTCTAAACCCCTCTGGGATCCTGGTAGTCAACATAAAATAAAGCATCCCCAGGCTTGGTCTAACTTACACTGAGCTGCAACAATTCTTGGTCAACAGTGAAGAAAAGCTGAAACGCATCACTGTCTTGTTAGGTCCTTTTCTCCCCGCTTTGCCAAACTCAGCCCCAATTTATGACTTGCAGGAGGAGCTGCTAAGATAGACAAGGTACAACCATTCCGCCAGCACAATGCTCTAACTCAGTGGTTTGCAACCTTTTGCGTGTCACCACACGCTTGATCGTGTGTTGTGATCTTATGAGGCACACCAGCCTACTCCCCACAGGCCAAATCCAGCCATCTCCCCAGCTCTCCATCACACACTTACTGCTGTATGGTAACACATTACTATGGCCTGGCACAGTGGTTGAGAGCCGTTACCACAGGGAATATTCCCTATGGGCTTTTTAGAGCATTATTAAAGGGCAATGATGGAAAGAGGGTTGGATCCTAAGGTTATATTTTGAAAGCACACCTCAACTGTTTGACAGTAGGATTCTGGGTAAATTCACAGTGACATTTGAGAAGAAAGAGGAAGATTTGAAGTACTATTTGGCAAGCCATAGGTTTTATTGAAGGTGGTTTAAAGCATTTAAATGGGTCAAGAGAAATCCACTGTATCATAGAATCATAGGGCTGGAAGGGACCTCATGAGGTCATCTAGTACAACCCCCTACTAAAAGCAGGGCCACTCCCACTAAATTATCCCAGCCAGGGTTTCATCTAACTGGGCCTTAAAAAAGATGGAGATTCCACCACCTCTCTAGGTAATCCATTCCAATGCTTCACCACCTTCCCAGTGAGAAAGTTTTTCCTAATAACTAACCTTACCATCCCAGCTGCTGCTTGAAACCATTGCTCCTTGTTCTGTCCTCTGTTACTACTGAGAACAGCCAAGCTCCCTCCTCTTTGGAGCACCCCTTCAAGTAGTTGAAGGTTGCTAACAAATCCCCGCTCAGTTATCTTCTCTTCTGCAGACTGAATAAGCCTAGTTCATCCAGTCTTTCCTCGAAAACCATGTGTCTCCTACCCCCTAATCATTTTTGTTGCCCTCTGCTGGACTCTTTCTAATTTATCCGCATCCTTACTGTAGTGCAGAGACCAAAACTGGACACAGTATTCCGGATGTGGCTTCACCAGAGCCGAATAGAGGGGAATAATCACATCCTTCCATCTGCTGGCAGCACTTCTACTGATGAAGCCCACTATGCCATTGGCCTTTTTGGCAACAAGAGCACATTGTTGACTCATATCCCGCTTTCAATCCACCATAACCCCCAGGTCATTTTCTACAGTGCTGCTACTTAGCGGATCAGTCCCCAGCCTGTACTAACACATGAGATTTTTCCATCCTAAGTGCAGGGCTTTGCACTTGTCCTTGTTGAACCTCATAAGATTTCATTTGGCCCAAAGCTTTAATTTGTCTAGTTTTCCCTGAATTCTATCCCTGCCCTCCAGTGTGTTTACCATTCCCCCCAGCTTGGTGTCATCTGCAAATTTACTGAGCATGCAATCTATCCCATCATCCAGATCATTAATGAAGATGTTGAACAGAACTGATCCCTGGGGCACTCCACTAGTTACTGGTTGCCAACTAGACACTGAGCCATTGATCCCTACTCACTGAGCCTGATGATCTAGCCAGGTTTCTGTCAACCTTATGGTCCATTCATCCAAACTAATACTTCCTTAACTTGCTGATAAGAATGCTGTGGGAAACTGTATCTAAAGCTTTGCTGAAGTTGAAGTATATCACATCGACTGCTATTCCCGCATCCACATATTCAGTCGTGTCATCAGAGAAGGCAATCAGGTTGGTCAGGCATAATTTGTCCTTGGTGAATCCATGCTGACTGTTCCTGACCACTCTATTTTCCTCCAAGTGTTTAAGAATGGATTCTTTGAAGATCTGCACCATGACTTTTCCAGGGATTGAGGTGAGGCTGACTGGTTTGTAGTTCCCTGGATCCTCCTTTTCCCGTTTCTTGAAGATAGGTTGTATATTTGCCTTTTTCCAACCATCTGGGACCTCCCCTGTTTGCCGTGATTTTTCAAAGATAATGGCTAATGGCTCTGCAATCACATCAGCCAACTCCCTCAGTACCCTCAGATGCAGTTCATCCAGCCCCGCAGACTTGCGCACATCCAACTTCTTTTCAGTAGTCCCTATCCTGACCTTCTATCACCAAGGGCTGCTCTCCTTCTCTCCATTTTGTGTTACCCAGTGTCGTATGCTGGGACCTGACTCCGCCTGCAAAGACTGAGGTTAAAAAAAAAAAAAAAAAAAAAAAAAAGTACTGAGTATTTCAGCCTTTTCCACATCATCTGCCATGAGGATACCTGCCCCATTCAGTAAGGGAGCTATACCATCCCTCATCCTGATCTTGTATTGACATACTTAAAGAACCCCTTCCTATTATCCTTCACATCCCTTGCTAGCTACTACTCCAGTTGCCCTTTGGCTTTTCTGATCTTATCCTTGCAGGCCCAAGCAATATCTTTATACACCTCCTTAGTCATCTGTCCAAGCTTCCACTTTTTGTAAGCTTTCCTTTTGTGTTTCACTTCACTATAGAGTTCTCTGCTAAGCCTTTTCCCTTCAGATTAGCTTCCCAAGGGATCCTGCCTGTCAGTTCCCTGAGGGAACGAAAATCTGCTTTTCTAAAGTCCATGTTCTGCTTCTTTCCATTTCTTCTGTTGATCATGATCCTAACCTTTACCATCTCATGGTCACTGCTGCCCAGGTTGCTGTTCACTTCTACTTTCTCGGTCTATTTTTCTGTTTGTGAGCAGCAGGTAAAGAGGTGCAAGGCCCCCTAGTTGGTTTCTCCAGCATTTGTACCAGGAAGTTGTCCTCAGCACTCTCCAAAAATTTCCTGGATTATCTGTGCACTGCTGTATTGCTCTCCCAGCAAATGTCAGGGTCATTGAAGTCTCCCATAAGAACCAGGGCCCATGATCTGGAAACTTCTGCTAGTTGTCCATAGAAAGCCTCATCCACCTTCTCCTTCCAGTCTGCTGGTCTATAGCAGACACCCACCACCACATCACAATTGTTGCACTCTCCTCTAAAGTTAACCCAGAGACTTTACGAACAGACTGTACAAAAATCCATTGTAAGGAGCACAGATTAATGATGCACTAGTGATGACTCAGAGGAGGGGAACCTGGAGGTGAAAGGTTATAGGAGGATTGTGCAGGCCAGTTATCTGAACCCATCATCATATTGCACTGTTTCCACAGGCAAGTGTCTGACCACATTGGCACTGTGAATGGGCACGATGCCGTTTTAAACAGGTGAACATGAGCACAACTGTCAAGAGATGATGGTGATGTTTGCATCAAGAATTGATGTTGAGGATGTCGTTCCCAGGCAAGATTACTGAAGTGTTCCCTGAGTTACATGTCTATAACTAGAGGAAACGAAAAGGGTCATGCCTAATTTAACTTGGTGCTGAACTGCAGCACATTTCAGAAATCACATCCTAGGCCAATTTCCATAGTTACACTTCCTGGAAATAGGTTTGTGATGCAAGCAAGCTATATGCCAGCTCATTCATGCCAGGATGATTCACCGACCATTAACAAATCTGTAGCTGGAAACCAGTCTGGCCCACCTGGGTGTCTGCATTGTTAAAATAGACATTAATTTGATAAGCATCTTTTTAGACTCAATGAAATGCTTGCAGGATGCTGTGTGTACTGATCTCAGTTATAACATCTGTAGCCCATGATGCAAAATTATATCCAGAATTTGCATTGTAAACCTCTTTAACTGTGTAACTCCAACAGGAAAAAAACACAAACTAATATGAAGTGCTGGTTCTGCACCAAGAAGGCCCATTGAAACCACACAAGGCATTGTGAAAGATCAAAGGAAACAACATTGATTGCCCTCCCCACACCCACATTTACACCCATGAAAAGGACACAGGCACTGAAACTTGTTCCATTAGTTTGAATTTTGGAGGAAGTAAGTAAAAAGCCCTGACCAGAAGGCACTGAACTACTATGCTGCATGGAATTTGAAAAGGCAATATTTTTACATTTACTCTTAAATTTAGTTAGTCCTAAAGGTCAAATAAAGCTTCTCACGTATTGCAGCGTTATTACTACCTTTTGCAACCAAAGACTCATTTGTGTGTATATGCTTACCTGTTTTAACCCTATAAATAACTCATGTCTTTTTCTTAGTTCAACAATCTTTAATTAGTTTTTTATAGGATTGGCTACAAGTGTTCTTTCTGAGATCTAAGGTACAACTGAACTGGGGTAAGTGACTGGGCCATTGGGAAACAGCACTCTGGAACAACTTGAGTCATGTCACCCCAAAGCAGTCCCCACTTGCCCAAAGAGTAATAACTGCCTCCCAGGAAGCAGTGGGCCTTCCTTGAAGTTTCCAGCTGTCCCTCCTGCCTCTGCCTTTCCCTGCCTGCAGCTCCCAGCTGCTCTGCATGGAGGGGACCCATCCACACCACATAACCAAGCAATTGGGGGGGGGGAGAGGAAGTGCCCCTCCCCTCCTGTTGATGCTGGCTCTGGTTGGGACTGAGAGTAAATTACGTATGGTTCTGAATTTTGGCATAAGGGACCATCCATCACAAAGGCAAGCTTGCCTAAGCAACAAGAAAGACCAGAGTACCCAAGGTGACGGTCTGCAACTCCAATTTAAGGCTGTTACAGTGCTTGAGGCGTTCACCCTTGACATGCAATTGGTGAAATAAATAGAGAACACACCACCAGTTTGGGGTGTGCCCTGTGCCTTAGATGTCTGCCTTGAGGATGGCACTCAGGGTTGTGAGCCACTTTAGACAGCTTCATCGGGTTCATAAAAGACTGCTTCATTTCCTTCTGCATATGGAAAGGTAGCATAGGAAATTCATTGCTCAATGAGAGCCCTATTCTCTTCTCAGTGCAAGTGTGTAAGTCCCAATAATATCACCAGAAATTACACCTGCACATAATACAAATAGAGGAGAGACTAAATCCTTAAAATTAGTGGGATGTGAATCCCTTTTTCCTCCCACTGGGTGGTGGCAAAGCACTATATATACAACACTGCTTCACTGTCGCTGAGCTGCAGCTCATAAAAAGAAAACCTATTTAGATGAACATGATTTCATTCATGTAGAACATTTTTCCAGTCTGCAGTAGTTTCTTCCAACTGACTAGTTCCCTGATGATAAGCTCGCATGTACACTCCTGCCTTTTCTATGTACAGTAGAGAATTAGCCACTGGTGGATTTCAATTATTTTTCTCAGAAGCAAATCTGCCCCTCATGTACTCATTGTAAATGGTTGCAGCCTCTTTCACTAAAATATGGGTTAAAGAAGTGAACATGCAATGAGCATAAGTGGTTTTCAAGCTCACCTCTGCCTGCAGCCTTAGATTCAGGGGTTAAAATAAGGGGAATGCCCTGGAACGCTGTGTTCCATGGCCCCCCAAAAATAGGGGCACATGCCAGAACCCTGCACTCCAGGGCCCCCTAAAAATAGAATGCAGCACTGCCAGCCACAATCCCTAGTGGGCCGGAAGACAGAGCTTTTAAAACTCCCGCTTGGGGTAAACGCTCACTGAGCATGCCCAGAACCTCTGTGCATGCTCAGTGAGAACGTCCTCTGGCCGGAAGAGCAGCTGGTGGCCAGGCCACACTGCTCTGGTGGCAAGATAAGGGGGCAGCGGGGTGGAATTGGGGACACGGAATGATCGGGCTGACTGAGGCGGTGTGGGGGGACCGAGATTGGGCCTGCTGAGGGGGTGACGGGAGCAGGGGGGCAGGACTGAGCTGGCTGGGGGGGGTGGGATCAGGCCAGCTGAGGGGTGTGATGGGAGAGTAGGAGGGGCAGGATCAGGCTAGTGGGGGAGTCCTGCACCAGCTTGAGGGGGGCCCGCCAATTTAGGAGGGTTTCAGGGACCCCCAAATTATACTTTAACCCCTGGGGGGCAGGAGCTGGAGCGTGGGAAGGGAGCCCACCCAATTAGGAGTGTTCTGGGGCCCGCCAAATTATACTTTAACCCCAGCTTAGATTCCAAACGAAAACAACCAAGTGGGAATTATAGCTGCTAGTTGTGTAGTGAAGAAGTTGTTCAGCAGCTCTGCTGCTGTGCCATCTTGCATTCAGGGAGTGCTGACTTCCCTTCCTATCCTACCACAGTCTTGATAAAGATGGAATTGGTGCAATGGTTGCAATACTGTCCAGCAGATCACCCTCCCCCCCCCAAGCCTTACTTCCAAAGAAAGGCTTCTAAAATCTAAGAGGTGAGCCTGAGAAAAAGGTTTTAGAGGGGTGCAGGTGCAGGTTGGGGGAAGGGAAGGGGATTAAATCCAGAGGATTTGGTAAACTTTTCATAGAATAGGGCCAAGATAGACAAATATGTCAGATATGGATCTGAGCTTCCACAAAGTCTAGAAAAGCAAGGAGTGCCATAAGACTCCTTGTTTTTTTGTTTTAGTTTCTTTTGCTTTACAAGACTAACATGGCTGCCCCTCTGGAACTTCAGAAAGTCTGGAGTGTCTGAATGTACAGTTTTGGTTCAGACCCATGTCTTTTTAAGAATGTTTGCCAAATATGACAAGAAGCACTAAGATACTCTGCACAAAATCTGGACCATTTGAGATTAAAAGAAAACATGTTTCTTTTCCATTTAGAACCACAAGTAACAAAATACCAAGAAAGAGGTTGTTCTTCATATTTTTAGTAGGAAATGACATGGGAATTACACTATGGCCACTGTAGGCCATGGTTACAAACATTTTATGGAGGATCTGCCTCATGTGATATGAATAACATGGGGGCAGAGGCTCCTTTGAGTTCTCCCTCTGACTCCACTTATGATTGTTTATAATACTCTTTTCCATCCCCCAGTTTGTAGCATGAGGACTTCTGAGGCCCAGTTTGTAGCATGAACCAGACAAAAAACGGTCTTTTCCCCATCTCTTTCCCTTATGACAGAGGGGACTCTATGTGAAACCAAAGAAAGGCAAAGAGCTCTGCTTAACATGCAGAAGGTCCTGGGTTCAATTCCCAGGGGGTTGGACTCGATGATCTCATGAGGTCCCTTCCAGTCCTATGATTTGATTTGATTTGATTTGATCTAGCTGTCAGGCAATCTTCCTGGATTCAGTTTTTTTGAGCTTAGTTTGCGAGTTTATTGTCTCTTAATAGGCTCTACCTCCAAAACTTTCTCTTGGGGCATATTGCAGTGCAGCTAGGACATGTAGCTTCAAGAATGATGAGGCTTGATTTGTGTCTTGGCCCTCGTCTACATTTGGGAGAAATTCAGCAGCAGTCAACCACTGGTTACACAAGGAACGTAAAATTCCTTGCGTAACTGGTGGTGACTTTCTAAGCCACCATAACACATTAGGGGAAAGCCAGCCGCCAGTGGTCAGCTTTCCCCTACATCACCTGACCCCCAGGACTTTCTGGGTTGCCTTCCGGGAGTGGCATGGCGAGTTCATACTTGCCGCAATCTGCTCCCAGAAGGGCAAACTGACAGCAGCGAATTTAATGCCATCAGTATAGACATACCCTTGCTCTCTGCTGATCTGTCTTCTGTCAGCAGCCCTTCTCTTGTTCACTGCTCCTTTCTATGGCAAGTTTTCTCTTTTTAGGTTTCCCTCTTCTTCCAGGCAGAACAAGCTTTGCAGGTGGGCCTTGTTAGAGCTGAATAAGCCCAGAAGAGCTCATTAGTCTCCTTTTCTCCTGAGTAGAGGCATGTCCCTTCAGAATGAGCCAACCCTAGAAAGCTACATTACCAGGAACATGGGATGATACCTTCCAGCCAAAAAAATGGTTCTAAGGACTAGAATTCAACAGTGGACATATCTGATGCTATAAATCCAGTGAGGAAACAGTCATGAAAATGTGAAGTCAGTGCAGATATGATAGTTATCTTTTAAGGTACTTTTTCACCTAATTTTTTTCACTAGAGTTCAGATAGTTATTAAAGTTGCTTTGTGTCTGAAGCTCCATGTTCTTCAACATTTACTTTGTCACAAATCCCCAATTTGTTTTTCTCACTGAATATGGAAGTAGATTCATCCTGCTGAGGAATGTAGGTAGATTCTGTTCTCAGTTCATTTATTTATGATGAAGACACCAACCACCCCCCCTCCAAAAAAAAAAAAAGCCAGGTTTTTATAATTTGTTGGTTAGAATCATTATTACTTGAACTGGAACTGCTCCACTGAGAAACATAAATAATCACTCATCAGGAACCCTATCCTGCACCCACAGAAGTGAATGCAAGGACTGTCACTTATCTAAGTGGGCTCAGGTTCACATTCTGTTCAAATTAAATGGTTGAGGGACATGCATAAGTAGGGAAGATGCATACCTGATCTGACATGTTTGCAGCATACTGGAATTCCATGAGAATTAGTACAGTTCTTGAAAATAAATCTTGTAACTAGAAAGATATTCATAAAATAAATACATTCTTTTATCCATGCAACAGGACAAGTAGCTATCTTAGTATTCCATGTAGTAGATCTGGACGTCCCAGACTTGGTAACAGGCTAGTAAATCTTTCATCTTTGGATTGCTCAAATTATGTCATTACTGTCTGATCACTGTTCGATGGCCTATAGGGAACAAATGAATGGTCTTGAACCAGTTCCTATCTAGTTTTATGGTTCATTGTGTCTTGATCTTCTACCATGTAAGATTTCACTCTGATGCTCGGTTAATTAACAAACTCCAGGTTTACTGTTGCTGCTTATAACATGGTTTCTTCAACCTCCTTGTTTCTCAGACAGGTTCCCTGGAGGAGTCATTTCCAAACAGTGCCCCCACAGGAAACAGTATGCGTCCTTGAAATAGCTGCTCACACTTTCATATTGTTACAGCTGAGAAGGCCCATTGCACAAGAAAGCAATTCCCATTTGGCACTGTTTTGGCCAAAGACTCATTGATGGGAAGTAAACTATCCTCTGTCCCCTAGAGCAGGGTCTCTTCTAGAAAGAATTAAGAAACAGTGAAAGGGGGATGAGGACAGGAATTTTGCTCCTGCATTCTCCATTTCGTATTCAGTTGGGCGATAAAAGAACATTGCTATCTTCTGGGCTGTTGATCGAGTACCTTTAACTAAAGCCAAATTAATTTCAGGCCATTCTGGATTCTTTAGTATTTTTTAAGGATTCGCTGAACAGTGTTTTGATAGTAAACCTGCCCAACAGAGGAATATTATGTAATCCCCTCCACTGTTCCCTCTAAGCTGTGCGCATGTGCACACACAGACAGGTCATAAAATCTGTGCACACAACAAAATGAAGTACACACAACAAAATTCAATAGTGCTAATATTGGTGCTCACAAAGAAATGTTTTTGCACTCACAAAGAAATTGTCTGTGCACACAGTCTACGAGTAATTAGAGGGAACGTTGATCCCCTCCCTTTTCTCCCTGGATTACTTGGGAGAACACAACACGTGTGTGTGCACAGATGCCAATCCTTCTGCCAACCACGAGATCCTGAGTTTCTCAGAGATGATGTAGGTTAAGTGGGAATCCTCTATCCACTCCTCTGCTGCAGTCCCGTTGCTGTACAAGAAATTAACTTGGCAGTGCCTCCACCTGGCTGGGCCCTGTACACGCATAGTGGCATGCCCTGGGAGGCTCTAGGACTAAACCCATGAAGCTAAGACTAATAATCTGTGGCGTGGGTCTAATTCAGACTTACTAATATATATTGTATGTATAATACATTCAGCGTGCTTAAATTGTAGATAACAAATCTTTACGTAGCAAGGAGACTTATAACAGGATGGAACTGACTATTGCTTCTAATTTAAATACACAGGGGCAGGTAATAAATTGGTGAACAGACACTGACTACAGTTTAAAGGAAACTTATATAACTGACGTTTAACAGCCCTTTTATCCTGCTTCCAGAATACACGCTCCCCCAGAGTCCAGAACCAGAGCCCCTTGCTTGCATGGGCATGCTTGAAGGACTGTTGAAGGAAGCAAGGGAGCACTCTGCTGGCTTAGTGTATTTGCTCAGAACCACGGTGAAGATCTGGAGGGAGCCCAACCAATTTCAGTAGTCCTGGCCCCGGGTGAAAGGGACTGCTACTCTGCCTCTTCTCAGGCCCAGTCACTTTCTCAGCAGACTCCCCTTCTTTACAAGCGCTGCTCCAAAATGGAGGAGGGAGACAGATGCTCACACCCTCACTGCAGATCCAGCTTAGCCAGCTCTAGGTTCAGACCCTTCTTTGAAACTCCCTGCGTGAGTGAGCCTCTGGCAGCCTCAGGAAACCCAGGAGCAGTTTCAGGCACCACAGGAGCCGTAACCAGCAGCTTTCAGGATCAGCCATGCATCCACACTCTCTACAATGGAGACCCCCTTGTCCCTCTGTGCTCCCTGGAAGGACAGGAAGGGTCTCTCTCTCCCTTCCCCAAGAGATCATGGGAGTTGTAGTCTCTTAGTGGATGAACTTACAACATGTAGGAACTGCTTAAATGTTAACCTCCTACTTGAATTCAAAGGCCTCTAAAGTACAGGGTGCCTACAATTTAAGCGAGAGATCCTGAAGTGGATTTTCTAAGGACTTGGAGAAGGGAAATGGAGGCAGATGTGCCTGTTTTGTCATGGGACATGTCTACACTGGAGGCTCTGTTAAGTCGACTTTGTTAAGTCAACTTAGAGTATCCACGTTCAAAACTCCTGTAGACTGCCCACGTCCACACTGGCAGCTGCTAGGTCGACATATCGCTTAAGTTGACCTCATTGGCTATGTCCACACATACATCATTATTTCAAAATAATTTTTTCAAAATGAGTTATTTTGAAATAAAGTCTGTATTTTGAAATAAGTTAATTCAAATTAAGAAAATGTTAATTTGAATTAAGGGAAAGCCTGCTTTCGAAACAGCTGTTATTTTGAAATGGTTACTTTGAAATAAGGCTGTTTGGACACGTTGTTTCAAAACAATGGTGTTGTTTTGAAACAATATGTCCAAACGGCATTATTGTGAAATAACCATTTCAAAACAACAGCCATTTTGAAATGAATGGGGCTTAAGCTGTTTTGAAATGATGGTTCTTATTTCAAAATGACAGAGCCTGTCATTTCGAAATAAGAAGACGTTGTGTGGACATTCAGTTTTTTATTTCAAAACCACCAGTGTTGTTTCGAAATAAAAGACTCGTGTGGACATACCCATTAAGTCGACTTAAGGCAGGGGTGTCCAACCTTTTTGGGTGGGGGGGGGGCACATTGCAATTCTTTTCTGAGTTGGGGGGGCACTGAGAAAATTTTTGATAAGACATACAAATCAATCTTTAATAAAATAATGTTCAGTGTGATGTTTGGCATTGCTTTTGCTTGCACTGTGTACAGAGAACAAAGGGGGGGCAGGGGTTCCTGTTGAGGGAGCAAGACAAGGCAGGGGAGCATGGCAGAGGAGTGGAAGGGAAGAGGGTGAGGTGGGGGGAGGAGAACAGCTGGGTAGCAGGACTCAGCTACTTCCTGAGAGGTACCTCGCTACCTCTGCACTCCTCACTCCCTGCCAAGCACTGCTCAGGGAAAGGAGAGCAGTGCTGGGGAGAGGGAGAAGAGAACAGAGTCAGATGGAGACAGGACAGAAACCCTGGCAGTTCTGCAGTGGTCACAGGTTTTTTGGCATGGGCATCTCTGTACTAGAAAGATTGATGCGTAGCAATTTCTACAGAAGAATTTTTGCCACTAACGTCATGGGAAAGACAGGGGCGCTAGAGATATGTGCATGGGAAGAGAGCAGTGTGGTAAACCGGGCAGAGTGCGGTCAGGCGCGTCAGGCAAGATGTGTTCTTATCAGTGTTGTTCTGTGTCCAGCGCTGATATCAGTTTGGCTGCGTGTGTGAATGCGTATATGAGTAAACTGAGACAACACTCATGATCAAGGAAACCAACACGACCATGGATCTTTGTAGAAACAAAGGTGCCAGGCTAGGCTTTATTGGAATGTAGCACTATGGCAAACAAGCCATATCAACAGATTTGTTGGCAGCATTGGTGCTCTCAATGCAATGGAACAGCTCAACTGACAGCAGGACTGGCTGTCACCCTCTCGACTGCACAAAGTTTGGGCTCAGGGGCTCTTACTTTTATACCTTATCTGAATTGACTTGTACATCCCTCCTTTGATGCCACCCCTTAATTTGATAGGTTCCTGGTTAGCTCAAATGTCCTATGCATCCCTCCTTTGATGCCACCCCTTTATTTGATAGGTCCCTGGGCATCACCATTCAGCAAGGTGTCATGACTTGGCCAAACCTCTCCTTTATACAGGTCACTTCAACCCAGCATACCTCCTTATCTCTTTTGGCATGAGACCGGACTAGCACCACCTTTCTCCAAGTCTTTATTCAAGTACATTCTCATCTTTGTCTTAGTACTTTACTTTCTCATATTTAGCTTGTGCCAATTTTGACGAGGTTATCATAATCCCATGCCATTCAGGGCCACTTTCTTGGATTGCTTCGTTAGGCCTTGAGCCAAAAAGGCGCTTCTACTTATCTTAATTAACCTTTTACTTTCTCCTACAAACAGAACTGGGGGGATATCCAGGTCAGGAAGTAGCTGGGTCCCACCAACTAGCTGCACTGCTCCCCTGCCCCTTCACCCTCCCAGAGCTGCCACAGTTTGTCCTGTGTTTGTCCCCCTGTCGTCTCCTCACCCTCCACTCAGCACTGGTCTCCTTCCTCTGGATTCCCCTTGCCCTCAGGCTTAGTTTTCCTCCCCATGCACACACCAGACTGAGCACAGTGCCAGCACAGCTCAAACACCCCCACCCTCCACCATATAGCACCTTGCTGACTCAGCTTTCAGGCTCTTGTGGTAGCACTCCGCAGGCCAGATGGAAGCCCTTAGTGGGCTGGAGTCTGGCTCCCCTGCCGCAGATTGGAAAAGCCTGACTTATGGGCTACTCCCCATCTACACTGGCTTAAGTCAACTTAATAAGGTCAATTTAAATGTTTAGTCGACCTTAAGAGGTGGCATTATTAGCTCGACTTAAGAAAGAGCTTAAGTTGACTTAAATTCCCAGTGTGGTCAGAGCTTTCCTTAGGTCGACTTAAAGAAGGGTAAGTTGACCTAAGCCTCCAGTGTAGACATGCCCCATGATGTATTGCAGTTAGTCTGCTGACAGAGCTGCCCTATGGCAATGTATTTTGGAGGTTTAAAGTAGTGATAACAGAAGTGATGTAAAAAGGCTTCATACATTATCAAATAAAGCAGAGGCACTGAACTAGAAAAAAGAAATGGAAGATCTTTACTTGTAAGAGTTTGAAAGCTTAAACTCGAGTACCCACAAACACTGCTTTATGTTACTAGTTATCAATGATTTTTAAAAAAATGTAATTACAAGTCTATGCAGTAAAATCTAATAACATCACTCTACTTCTTGGTGAAAAAGAACCAGGGATTCTGAATTCTGAAACTTCATCCAGCGTGCCCTTAATACCAGCATTCCATGTAGTTAGACTTTGAAGAGTTAAAATACACTAAAATCAATCTGATATTTTATTCACTTGTAATCTTACAAGTAACAGAGGAGATCACAATAATCAAAGGAGATAGCTGGGTGTGGATGGGGGAAAGAAGATATTTATCTTAATTTTGTCAATTTTACTTTGTAAATTTAACAGCCCTCTGGGCTATCACAGGGATAAAATGCACATGTAACTTCATGGAGGTGGTGGGGATAGAACCAGATCGTGTCCTTCTTTAAAATAGTGCTGAGGTCCTGACCATTCGAGCAGTTCTGATTTTATCCAGCAAAGAGGATGCAGGTTCATTCTGTTATGTATAGACAAATATTTTATACATTAAAGAGCAGATCCTCAGCTGGGGTAAATAGTCACAGCTCCATTGCAATGAATGCTTTCAGTGACAGCTTTTAGCCTCAGTGGAATTTACATGAGCTGCTCCATAATCTTCCTTTCAGTTGCTGATTTTTTAAAATATTCCTCTATGGTACTGCCTAGGTGTGCCAGAAGGTGAAGCTTTCCTTTCTCCTTTCTTTGTATTGGTGATCAAGGCAAGGGATGTTGAAGGACTGAAGACTGTCTATGACAGGAAAGGGCTCCATATGGATGTGCTAGAGCTATGGGTGCACCTCAGGTTAGAGGAATCTGTTAGCCATGTATATCCTGATTATCGTGTTTTGTTTGACTTATGCTGCTATAGATTACGGCTGTTTTAGTTCTGCGGGGTCAACCCCATCAGCTCATAAAACGGCATGGGAGGTAAGGTGGTGCACAATACCACTTGTGATCTATTTGCAGATTTCTACATGAAAATGTTGGCTAAGAGAAGGCAATTTTATAAAATCTGGAGAATCCAACATTCCGTAGCAGACTGTGGTCTTGATTTAGTAATTGGCATGCTGCATGATCTTGGGTGAATTACTTCACTTCTCTGTGCTTCAGCTAATTTATATTTAAAATGGGTACTTCACAAGATGGTTTTTAATATTAATTAATAAAGCATTTGTATAAAGCACTTTGCAATCTCAAAGGTAAAAGATGCAGAATGAAAACCAATTATTAGTTACTTAGTGAATCCAAGAAAACTATAATATTGAGCCAATGGGCTACCTGTTCAGAAGAAACATTGCCATCTCTCAGCTCAAGAACTTTCATCTGACATATCCTTAGCAATAAATCCTAGGATGCAGATTTGCCCGCAACAAGCAGTGTGTCATGAAAGTGGAGCTAAGTGGGTAAGCAGGATGCCATGGTAACACATGATGCATTTAACTGTCCCCTAAAATACTTCAATGACCTTTTCAGGTAGATGGGGCTTTAAATATACAGCTGGAGCACACAACAATTGCTTCTGATAGTCTTATAAATTCAGTCCCAGAGGATATTCCAGCAAAGTAGATCAAAAGCCATTTTTAGCTTTGTCTTGAATTATTGAACATCCTGTATCAAGCCTTTTAACAAGCAGCAAAAACAATTGAGAAATGCTTATAAATGAAAAAGATCAAATTTCAGTGACAAGGGAGAGGAAAGGGACAGATACTACTTTTTTGTTTGTTTGTTATTAAGCAGAAAGGCAGACACAGCCTTAAATCTTTTTTCTTTAAGACCATCTTGTCATGTGATATAATGGGGGAAGTGCTAGTAGGAATCATTATGCCAAAAGCGTAAGTATCCATTTTAATTGCTTTTTCTCTAAACTGTAAGATGCCAAGAAGTTGTAGCTGTGTTGGTCCTGCGATATCAGAGAGACAAAGTACATGAGGTAATATCTTTGTATTGGACCGATTTCTGTCATCTTCCTGTTGAAAGCTTGTGTTTCTCAAGATAAATAGAAGTTGGCCTAATAAAAGATATTAGCTTCCCACCTTTTCTTTCTAAACTGTAAGACTGTCTACCCTTTTGAGTTAGTTCAAATTAAGGAGGCTTAATTCAAACTAACTTAGTACCTGTGTACACTAGGCTTTCATTAGTTTGAATTAACAAATTATTAAAACCTGCTGGTTAGTTTAAACTAAGCCCTTAGTTCGATCCTTACTTCGAACTAAGGATGCTGTAGACTAGGATTAACCCTTAGGTCAAATTTAATAAATTCAAATTAAGGGCAGTTAATTTGAATAAACAAAGTGGACTAATTTGACTTTATGTTAGGTCAAATTAGTCCACTTTGTTAATTCGAACTATAAATTCAAGTTTAGTTTGAACTGAACTCGAATTTATTAGTTCAAATTAAAAAAATTCAAACTAATTTTTCCTAGACTAGACATAGCCTAAGACAATCATCTAAAATGTAAAATTCATTCATCTTTAACTCTCCTCTACGGCCTGGAAGAGAGAATGAGCCTGACTCTTTTGTACTTAAACTCATGACCCTATTGACCACAGAAGAGGTATTCCTGGTATATACTTGTGCAAGAGAAAGAAGGCTTGAACACAGTCCCTTGAAGAGTCCTCATTTCAGTAAATAATTTTAGGGCTGTTACTGGTGAAAAGTTGGGATGTTTAAAAAACCCTAGCTTTTAAGAAAACATATCTTTTAGTTCAGCCAACACTTTAATTTGGGGAAACTTCTAGGTAGGCAAAAAGCCCCATATTGTCTCTGCTCCTCAAAACCTCAACATCCCACACTGGCTTCAAAACCTATAAAATGGTCCTATCTCTGTAAACTCCCTCATTACAGGTATGGTGAGAAAAACAATTTGCCATACTGGTTTGATTTCCCTTTCTAGCAGACAGGGAAGTGATTCGTATCTCCACCTACAGTTTGGGGATATGCAAATCATAAAGTGAGGCTGTCCACTTTAACTCATGAAGTAAAACACACCTAATCTCAACTGCAGGCTCTTAGCAATTTATTAAATTTCTGTAGGCAGTCCTCCTGAAGAACACTGAAAATAGTAAGTTTTGAAAGTGTAGAGAAAACTTTCATAATTCAGTTAAGTATATATAAAATGGATATATCAGAAATGTTTAATGTCTCTGTAGTCTAACAGACTGATAAACTGAGAAGAG
Source organism: Podocnemis expansa (assembly GCA_007922195.1). Classification (NCBI taxonomy): domain Eukaryota; kingdom Metazoa; phylum Chordata; order Testudines; family Podocnemididae; genus Podocnemis; species Podocnemis expansa. The sequence continues at coordinate 737,249 of ML681982.1, forward strand.
TGGAATGGGTTCTAACATTTATAATTTGGGGGTAGATTCTGCCCTTTTCAAAAAACCTTGATAGGCTTCAAGCAGGCCTTTACTTTGCAGATCCCACAGGTGCCATAATTTGAGAAACATAGATGGGGACCATTTTTAGGAGGAAAATTAGGGCCACCAAGAGCTTTTCAGAGAGACAAAGTGCAGGTGGGGAAATAAATTATTTGATAGAAATGTGTTGACAACCAGTTGAGCAGGTTCAAGGATGACACTGAGGCAGAGTCAAAGTCTTGATGGATTTGTTTTTTCAGTTCCAAAGGGGCAGCTGGGTTTAGTCTAGTTCAGTAAAACAAACATGGAGTCCTGTGGCACTTAAAGACTAACAAATTATTTATTGCATGAGCTTTAATGGGAGAAAATTCCACTTTGTCATTCTCCCACAAAAGCTCATGCAATAAATAATTTGTTAGTCTTTAAGAGCCACAGAACTCTTTGTTTGTTTTTTTCAGGACTCAGACTCACAAACCTCTTGTGATGCTAGAAGCCCTCATTTTCCTTTCTGCTCTCCAACAATCTTCATTTCCCCTTATTATGTCTGTAGTGTGGTGGTATTTCTGTAGTCCGCTCATGCTGCTCCCACATTGCCAGCTCCATTATGCTTATCTCCTGCTGATTACCACCCTGATTCTCTGCAAAAGCCTAGCGTGAACCATTCTTCCTGAGGATAAAGCCTGATGGCATTGAAGTCTGATGGGCAGTGCCATCCAATAAGAAGTAGGATGAGAGAGCTGAGCAGATGGAATGAGGTGTGAAACACAAAGCAAAGATCTGCACAAATAAATGATTCTGACATTTACCTTGTCAAATTTCAAAGCAGTGGGTGTTCAGCTTTGATGGTGGTTCTGTTCAAATAGTGATGTGATTTTGGTGAATCCTGGACAGCCCCCATGCAGTACAATGGCTAATCAACATTTTAAGGTGATCAGAAATCATTTAAGGATTGCTGATGATTCAAAAACCAGTTCTGATTGTCAAGTTCAAATTTAATTAATCTATAGTGACTTATGTAACTTCCTTTTAAAACTGCTGTATCACCTCCATTTGAACTATGCACATGAGAGGGTCTATGAATTATACAAAGTGTTTGTGAATCTAGCTGTGTGACAAAAGAGGATCAATTATGTAAGCTCCCTTTTCCTGACGTAAAAAAAAAATCTCTCTCCCTCTCTCTCGTTTTTTTTTAAATACAGTTCACATTGGGCAGTTTCTGGATTGGAGTAAAATGTCACAGATATAACTGTAGATATAATTTGTGCCAGCTGAGAATTTTCTCCATGATCTTTTAGATTTCCACAAGGGTCAAATCCTATTTCCTATGGCAAGTCTAAGTAAATAGACTCCAGGCAAGGGCTCACCACAGAAGAAGGAAACCCTTCAGAGCTGTGGAGTACCTGTCAAGCACATTTGGGTGGCTGTTACTGCATCTACAAAGCTGCACTGTTCCCTTATACAGATCAGAGAGTCTGATAATTGTGTGGTTGCAGATCCAGCATTCTCATTTCCAACCCATCCTAGAACAGCCTCTGCACTGCTGCAGAGGGAGTCCTGTGGAGTAAATCTTTGCAGCATGCAAGGCATGTAAAACTGCATATGGTGTGTCTGCAAAACTCCATTTCCATCCTCATCCTCCATCTCAAATATCTATTTGGGTGAGACCTTCTGGTTCTGCTGCCTGTTGAGCCTTCCACTTTAGCAGAAGGTCAGTGTTTACCACATGATAATTAACCTTTATGATGTTTATCTTTAAGATGTTTAGAACTCAAAAACAGTTTCAGTGCAAATAAAAAACATTTTACAGGCTGATACTAAAGCAACTGCTCACAATTTGCACTTGCTGGTGGTCTGAGGTGAGGGTTCACTCACACTCCTTCTTTTTACAGCTGTTTTTGGCAGTTTGTGAAACCAAATGGTAACAGGGATTGTGGGACCAAACTACCTGTCTTTGCTGGATCTTCTATTGAGGCCTAGGAGGAGAGGGAACAGGGACTGTTTTCAGAGATGAGAGCCATCCATGAAGGCAAGTCCACTAATGAGAGAGAATGTCCCTAAGCAAAGGCCAAGTGGCTGGGTAGCATGTCCTCTAAAGAAGATACCCAACCAGCGGGGCAATAGTGCTGATTGTACAAGTTGGTATAACCAGGCAATAATGAAGCACACATGCAGCATATAGGAAGAGAGGAAAGTGAGATGAAGAGCAAAAGACTGATAACTTTTTTCACTTTGGCATTAGCGAGTATAGAGATACATAAATATATGGGGTGGCCAAACTTCAAATCAAATCAGGAACTCAAGAGCAACACAAGTTGATTATTAAACCTTTGAGAGCCACACTGAAACAAATAGCCGTATACTTTTACCTATTCCAAAATTACTAAGTTTAAAATTCATTGCACACTTTAATTTTATCATAAAAAGAGAGCAAGTATTGATCCCACTAATGTCAGATTCTGATAATTACTTAAGGTTACTAGGCCTATACGGTAAAAGCTTAGTTGTGGTTCGATGTAGAAGACCACAGGCTAGTGGGGAGTTTTTTAAAATCCCGATCATGCCACGCTTCTCCCCGCCATCCCTGACCCCCCTCCTGAACCCCCAGACCCTCATGCTGGCTCCTCTGGGCTAACTCCTCCCCCCCCCCTTCCAGGGCGTGCTCAGGGTGGGAGATTTGAAACTCCTAGGCTGGGGCTGCTTTCCTAAATTGATTTGCTGATGTTCTTCCAGGAGCCACACTTTTTCATTCAAGAGCCACATGCGGCTCCCGAGCCACAGTTTGGCCATGCTTGAATTATATTATCTCTCCATTTAAGCAGTTGCTGTAGCTGCCACAGTCGGAAAAGTCAAGCTTCTGTTTTGGCTGGTCACCTTGGTTTATGGGGGAAGTGCAACAATTTGATTTAGTATGAAAAAGCATCTGAAGACTTGTCTGAACTACTTTAAATCTGGTTCACCCTCACAATTGTCATTGTTTTTCAACAAAAGTATTCCATTATACCATAGGGATCTTCCACAAAATCTATTTATGCTCCTTGTGAAATGCATGTTTTATTTTGACCCAGGTGAGTTACTATTTTGTCTGAAAGTGTGCGTCTAGTCTTAAAGATGCTATTTTATAAAACCAGCACCATCTTAATTCACCTATATCTGGTTAAGACCATTGTAACTATCTCATACTTTACTTTTTATGAAACAAACTGTCAAGAGGTACTAAATTTCAGGATTTGTGCCACAATCTATTTAAAAACAAGAGGCTTGATGGCACAATGTCTGTGTCCCACAGCAGACAGACTCCAGTCACTAATCAATGCCTGACAGCATGATAATACTCACTGAGTAGATGGATAAGCAGTTCCATTAATGTTTTGCGATGAGAAAGAAGCAGTTTTCTCCTTATTTATTTACACTATATAAAGCAAGCAGCAGCAACCAATAAAAATTCCCAGTGGGGAATCAAGACACTCACTACCTCAAAAATTAAGGGCAAAAAGAAGTGCTGTCATTTCGAAACAACAGACCTTATTTCAAAATAGTAAAACCTAGGAAGAAATTGAAATAGCCATTAAATCGAAACTGTTGTCTAAAACTAATGCCATTTGGACATGTTATTTCAAAATAACCATTATTTCGATTTAACACTTTTGCCCTTTTCATTCCCAGGGTGCCTTACTTTTTCTATATATTGGATGGGGGCATGGCCCAGCGAGGGGGCCATGTTGCCATACCTCTCATAGCGTCCCTCTCCTGAATCAAAATAGCAAGTCCTGTATCCGGAATTCCTATTTCGATTTGGTGTTTTTGCTTAATTCGATTTAAGATAAATCGATTTAATAGTTTTATTTTGAATTAACTTATTTTGATTTAACTTAAATCAAATTAACCCTGTATGTGTGGACATAGCCTAGCATCTTTCTTCAGGCATAAGCTTTCATGGGCTGCAACCCACTTCATCAGATGCAAGTGGGCTGGAGCCCACAAAAGCTTATATGAAAGATATTCGTTAGTCTTTAAGGTGCCACAGGACCCTCCTTGTTTTTGCTGTACACAGACTAACACAGCTATCCCTCTGAAAATAGTATTCACTGCTTTCTAACATGCTAAAATGTACAATTAATTTAAAAAATCTGAAAATATTAAGCTGTATATCTGCTTAAATAAATGTAACTAGCTATATTTTCCCCACTTAGGAAGCAATAGGGAGGCATCAAATGTAGAGTAAAAGCTATCTTTAGTTGTAAACCAAGATGTTTCAATGGTTATATCAACTAACATGGATGCACTTTTCTTTAGAAAATAACAAGTACAAATAGGAAAGTTGATTAAAATTGATTGATTAAATCCTGATTTAATTCAGTCAACCCTGGAATATTCCCACTGAAGTCAGTAGTCCTGTGGAAGTCAATGGGACTACTCCACAGTAATTAGCCCTATATCTGTAACAACTATTGCAGAATAAGAGGCCTTAGACAGTCGCTGAAGCAGGAACTATGCAAACTGATCACTATATTTGGGGTTGTCTCTATCACTTGGAGTCTTTAAGTCATAATTTGATGATTTCAGTAACTCAGCCAGAGGTTAAGGGTCTATTACAGCAATGGGTGGCTGAGGTTCTGTGGCCAGCAATATGCAAGTCTATGAGTCTGTGTTTTGTTCTGCCTCTCTGTAAAGCTAAGTCAATGCTCAGGAAATAATAAATAACAGTATTTGACCAAAAAAATCCTTTTGAATAGAACATGTATAATGATAAGGAAACCAAAATGTGTTCTGGTCTTCTTAGGCTGTGTTCACATGAGGCTTTTAATTCAAAACAACAACCGTTGTTTCAAACTAAAAGTTGACATGTCTAGATGTTTCCTTATTTTGAAATAAGGAGCTCCCTTATTTTGAAATAAGGAAAATCATTTTGATATAATAAAACCTCGTTATATATCAAAATGAGGGTTATTTTGAAACTGTGAAGGGGGGGTGCAGGAGGAAAGCAGGTCTGAGCCCGCTTTCCCCGCTGCTGGGGCAAGTGGGCAGCCAGGGGGCACTGCACATCTCCAGCCCACTTTCTCCGCTGCTGTGGCAAGCAGGCAGCTGAGGTGGACCGTGCATCCCCAGACCACTTTCCCTGCTGCTGCAGCAAGCCAGCAACCGGGGGGGGACCGCAGGACCCCAGCCCACTTTTAGTGGGCTGGGGAAGTGTGGTCCCCCTAGCTACCAGCAACCTCCCTTGCTGGGCCAGTCAGCTGGGGGATCTGCCCCTCCCCTCACGGCAGTAGGGGTGCCCCATGGTCCCTCCCCTGCTCTCCCACCAGCAGTGGGGGATGCAGGGCAGGGAGACCCCTGCCCTGGGGGCTTTTTCTCCTGCCTGGCTCTCCAGGTGAGAGTCAGGCAGGGGATTGGGTGGCAACATGGTCCTACTGGGGGGCCATGTTGCCACACCTCCCATGGTGCCCCTCTCCTGAATCGAAACAGCAAATCCTGTGTCTGGACTTGCTATTCCAATTTGGTGTTTTTCCTTAACTGGATTTAAGTTAAATCCAATTAAGGATTTTATTATGAATTAGGCTATTTTGAAATAGCTTATTTCGAAATAAGCATTTATGTGTGAACATAGCCTTAAAGACTCAGAGAAAACCCAAAAGGTCAAAATCTAATTGTAAACTATTGCTTACATCTTATCTTTCCAAAGCAGAGGCATTGGGTTTGGCCTTGTTGTTACCCACTGACAAGACAGTGACATGGCTCTAGAAGGAAATGTGACTGGAGGGAATGGAGAGAAAGCATGTTGAAAGCAGTGCCTTGGAAAGCGGGGTTAATTGCCACATATGAGTGGGCAGCGAGTGTAGTGAAATGAACTGAATCCACTGGGATAAGTCCATTTCAGAACAGGAGTGCTGTTCTCTTATTCATACTTGGCATGGGCAAGCAAAAGAGGTGCTTGAGCTATGTTCCATAGTCATGAATATTTGTTTTGTTCTAAATCAATTTACTCATACCTAAGTATCTACAGTATCCATCACTGGAGTGTAATTACTGGTCTATGTGTTTCCATGTTAGGTGTCTGAAGTCACCCTAGCTTCAACTTACTACCTTACAACATACCTAACTGTTGTGGCAATACAAAAGTAATCCAAACAGATGTTTGGGTTTTTTAACTTGAAAGTCATTGTCAATTTGTCTTGATTAAAAATGTATTTTAAACCTCATGTAGCATTCTGGTCGACTATGTTTTATAACAACTTTATTTTTAAAATTTATTTGAATTTTCAAACTGTGTGACCTTGGCAACCCAAATGTAGAGTTGTTATATATCATCCTCCACCAATACTGCTTGATAGTTACCTTCCTTATGAAGGTACAATAATATTTGGGGATAAGTGGACAGTATCCCCTTAATGAATAATTTAAAATACATGAGCTGCAACCTAATATAATTAATGCAAAGATTTATATAGTTTCTCATGTATTTATTTTACTCTATAGAAACAGTGAAATGGTTTTAATTCTACTGCTACTTACAATGTACGATTGGAAGCACTGCACCACAGCAATTTAAGTGTACCTGATTACTTACTCAGTCTGATCTCTGTGAGGTCAAGGCTAATCTATTTCAAAATCCAACCTTCTGCTTTTGTTTAATATAGCCCACTGAGATTAAAATGAGATTAGAGTTCATCTGATGATGAGAATAATATCTGTATGTGAAATCTTTCCTTATTCTTTACAAACATTACTAGACTGAAATAGTGTACTACACGTGGATAGGTTCATGTGCCATTAATCATGTTCTCTTTTACAGACAAAGTGGGATTTTTGCCCCTTTGCCCATGGTGATTCTTTTTTCATCCAGGTCCTGGAGACCTGGACATTAATTTGATTAATCTGATCCTAGATATTGCCATTAATATGAATAGAAGAATGTTTTTCCTCATCATTTTTGCATTATTAAATCTATAAACGTTTATAAAGCTAAGCTACATAGGAAAGTTGTATCAGTGGAGAGTGTGCATCTATAAATTTACTCAGCTCTTTAAAAATTTGCCTCATTGGCAGAGAGAAGACATTTATTTTTAAAAGTTACTGTAGCTTCTTTTAAGTGAGCATTATTGTTTGTGGATTGTGCTAGACTTAAAACCAATGACTGAAATTATTTCCACCACAATCCCAACAACAGATACAACTTTAGCACCAGCAATGCAAATTTCACAGCATTGTCCTGCCAATATGCCTGAGCTCAAATTTACAATAATTCAAAGTCAAAGAATCATTTAAATTGTGTAGAACTAAGCTTTTACAAAATCTAAAACCAGTAGCAGTGTTTTGATGTGTCTTATTTCCTAATAATTTTAGTAGGAATCATGGATTGAACCTGAACTGTGTAACTGTGCCCATATAAGAAAACATGAAGGTAAAAGAGACCAGAAACAAAAGTGAAAGGAGTAGAAGTGATTAATGTTTTTATTGGTCAAATGCAAGTAATGCAAAAATGTAAAACATAGTAGTAAGCATTAAAGTATAATGTAAAGAGTAATTGGTAATGTAGAGTCGATAAAGAAATTATAAATACAAATACACACATGAATCCGAATCTTTTCCATGCCTACCGATGTAGTGTAAGCCATAATCAAGGGTCTACCTGCCTGTCTCTCATGCTGTTTGCTAGAATGGCTACCTTGTTGTGTTTCTGTAATTTCGGTTTTGTTTTTGTTTAAAAAAAGAAAAAGAGAAAAAATAAGTTGTTGGACTATTGCCTGACCTACAACCTGGAGGACCAATGGATTGCTTTTCATCTGGTCCCCACCCATAAGCAGCTGGTGAAGCTTCTCCTGTCAGAGTTCTAGTTCCTAAGTCTTTGCCAAGCCAAAGAGAAAAGTCCCAGCTCTTTTAGTTCCTGAGAGAGCCTCAGCAAGCAGCAAAAGTTCTCAAGCCATTTTCCCAGTCAGAAACCCTGGTTTCCGACCACCCTGCACTGTCTCGGATCTTCCCTTTCAAGGACCCACCAAGCTTGACAAGGCTTGTGGGAGTGCTGGATTGGGGCAAATTGTGTCCAGATGAACTCTTTAACCCTTTCCTGACTGAGGAGGGCATCTGTCCCACCACACATGGTTTACAGATGAGCTGCGATCACTTAAGTAGCAGAGCAGAAGATCAGAGAACCAATGGCAAAATATTTTATCTGAATTTGAGTAATGGTGGAATAGAGGATTTTCCATGGTGGTGCAGCAGTGAGGGAAAAGAAATAATTTTATTCCTGTAACATTGCTGAAGATTTGACCAGCAGAACTGCTCCAGGTGATTAAATACTGAATGCCTCCCCTCTGAAAGAATCAGATCTATCTCACTGTGAAGAGTTTCCATTTAGCTTATTATTTGGAACTATTAAGCATATCTGAACCTGTCCGCTGATCCCTATGACAGAGGTGCCTGAATGAGAAGTGGCAAATGCTCTTAATTTGTTTTGGTGAAGTATTATTCAGTGTTGCTTAATATGACAACTACATTTTTAACCACTGGTGAGTTGGAGCCTTGCTCCGAAAGGGTGGACCGAAAAGTAATAGAAGCTGCAGAAGAGGAGGAGTTGGTGAGGAATAGCACTGAAATTCTATTCCTGTTGTTTGCTTTCTCTGCCTTACATACTTCACATAGGTGTCATGAAGATTCTTTTGTTAGCTACTGGACAAAGCTTAGAATATGTTAAGTGCTACACAGAGATAAGTATTGTTAAGTCTGCATCTATGCTCATAGTGAAATTGAGCAGCAGTTGATGGCAGACTTGCAATCTACGTCAAGTAGCATGTACATCTCCCAGTGACCTCCTAAACTCTAATTAGTGTGGGGTCCCCACTATATTGCGCCAACAGGAAATGCCCCCCAATAGATGTAATGTTAATCTTTTTGTGTGGAAGGATTTACTGAGTTGACTTTTGGATCAGTTAATTGAGTCTCCCCTGCAACTCCAACAACCCCAAAGAATCATTCCAGAAACAGTGACAGTGCTGCCATGAATGAAGTCATACCCTAAGAAACAAAAGTAAAATGGACCCATCTTGCTTCAATTTCTAAGGTGAATGAAATAAAAAAATAAACCTGTGGATGCTTAGGGCGATATATGGGATTTGTCAAAGGTTTAATAAACTCCAGACGTTTTAGTAAATTGGTTAATTATATTTTTTCTAAACATATGGAGCCAAATTCTCAGTCTCTACTCAGTCCTTGTGCAAACAAAACTTTCATTGAAGAAATGGATGTTTTCACTGAGTAGGAATGACAAAGATGTCATGATCTGATCCACAAGTTCTACATTGACAAGATAATCCTTTAAAAATTGAAACAGAAATGATTAATTTTGCAACCACCTAATTCTGAACCAAGAGTGATGCTGAAGTTTACCAGTACACTGCAAATATCACTACTTGTTTCTTTCCATCCTGGAAAGTTGTATAGGTTTCCCTATTTAGATAAAAGCACATTAAAACAACTGTCATTTTAATGGTTACATTGTGTGTAGATATTTGTTTTTGTTTTGTTTTTAACGAATTTCACAGTTTTCTATAGCACCTTCAGGTCTACGCTAACATTTCATCATGTTAATGAATGCAGATGTACATTTTCACTCTGTTTGAAAAGGTCATAAGAACCTGTTAGGTCATTCTAGTTTCTATTTCATTACAGAAAATCATTCCTTCTACCCTGAAATCTTCACCCACTCCATCAGATTGGAATCATACTGCTATTATGGTTTATTTGATAGTGATAAATACTGCTATTGAATAGCAAACAGCATTTTAATGCCATGGTGCTCAACTGTACTCATCTGGTAATGAACAATTTACAAACTGTATAGGTAATGTATTCCAATTTTTTCCTGACAGTATTTTAATGTAATACTACATTACTTTGGGTCCTAAATTGCTCAGCAAAATGAGCATTGATTAGTTCCTGATCTAGCCTTAATGGCTGAAAATGAGACTGCAACTTGATACAGTAATTTTGTTGCTAAAATTTTCATACTATCCAAGCCATACCAATAGCTCTTATTAGAATTTTTCACGGGTATTGTGATTTCTATTCACTTTTTGCTTTGAATATGTATGATTATGTTGCTCTACTAAGGCCAAAACAACACCCAGCTTTATGTTCAGGAGCTGTGGAACTGCTGAAAGAATGGAGAGCTCATGTTTCTGAAATCACCTCCCAAGGTGATCACCTTCCAATTCTTGGTTCTTTTCTCTTTTCCATTTAGATCTGTGTAGGTCAGTCAGCCAGGAGAAATAGGAAACTTTTGCTGCTCCAGACTGGAAGACATGTTCAGTATTTACTCTCCCAGATAAATCCCATGCTTGCAGTCAAACAGTACCTGGGAAGATATGAGTGGGGTAGCATCAAACAGTACCTGGGAAGATATGAGTGGGCAGACACAGTGGGCTTTTCACAGCTACAACTCAGGTGGAAATGCCCCTCTTCATGTGCTGCAGCTCCAGAAAGTAATTCTGGGCTTCGCTGAAGACTAGGGAAAATTCTGACTCACTTGAAGCCAATGGCAAAATTTTCATTGACTTCAAAGGGACCAGGATTTTAACACTTGTGTTTTATGTCAGAATGTAAAAAACCCCACCCCATCTGGCAATACAGCTCTGTGATAATGCAACATTCTGCACTAATCAAAGTTTTGATTTGACTTATTTATTTCCGGTCAGAAAATTGCAAGGCCATTAACACACACTGATCTCAAATATATGGCACACAGTAGTTTCCAGTTTTGGTATGTATTTGGGAAAGCCATAAACTAATTGAAATTGTTTTGGAAAAGTAGATGCAGTAATCTCAGAAGATTTAAGAGTTGATACTGTGAGACAGGTGTATACATGGGACATGGAGGCAGAGGCACATCTGAGATGAGCCACAGAATATATCTGTTATCCAAGCATTGATGACTCTTTGAGAGTGTACCCAGAACACTGCAAGACGTGTAGAGTATGGTTCCTGAGAACAGAGGGAGATGCTACTGTTTCATGAAAACTCAACCTAACCTTGGGAAAAAGTCAGAACAGACTTGTTCACTTTTAATGGCAGGATTTACATGTTCACAGCAGATTATTAGTTCAGTTCAGGAAAGTGGCCTAGCTAGAGACCTGAGCATGAGCTCTGTCTAGCTCAAAAGATTGTCTCTCACCAACAGATGTTGGTCCAGTGAAAGCTGTTACCTCACCTGGCTTCTGTATCTAGAGAACATTCAATCAAGAACTATGATTTACAAACTGAAAGTAGGTTTTGTAAGGTATGCCAAACCTGATGCCCTATCCTGAGATAATGAGTCCTGTAGCAGAATTTAAACTATTTAATGCTAGATGGACATTTTTGGCACAAGATGTTTTTGTCTTGGTATCCACAATGTAATAGTAAGACAGACAAGTTTCACCCCAGATTACTATCAGTCAAAAAGACATGATAGACTGGCAGGGGTTAAAGTAAGCCAGAACACGTCAGAACGGCATTCTGGGGCCCACTATTTTTAGGGGCTCAGGATTTCAGACCCTCTGAAAATAGAAAATGGAGCCAGAATGCTGCATTCTGGGGCCTACCATTTAAAAATAGTGGGCACCAGAACACAGCATTCTGGCTCCATTTTCTATTTTTAGGGGTCTGCCAAACTCTGAGCCTCTAAAATAACAGGCACCAGAACACCATTCTGGTGCATTCTGACAGGGCTAGAAGCTGTCCTGGGCTGGGAGATTTTGAATCTTCCGCCCTGAGCCTGCTGCCACTGAGCAGGCTGCTCCGGCTCTGCAGTGCAGGCCTCACGGCAGCAAGGTGGCCCAGGGCTGGGGCTGGCACGGGGAGCGGCAGGGCGGACTCCCTCCTGCCGAGACAGCCCCAATCGGGGTCCCCCAGCTTCCCGTGGTCACAGAGGGGAGCTGGCTGGGAAAGCGCCCCAGTGTCCCCTTCACCTATAGCCCCAGCTGCCCAACTCCCCTGCTCCAACCCTCCTCTGCCCCCATCTCCTGCCCCTCCCCCCTCCTGCTCTCATCCATCCCTTTTCTGCCCCCATCTCCTGCCCCTGCCACCCTTCAGCACCCGACCTCCTGCCTCTTCCCCCCCCACCTCCTGCCACTACCCACCCCTTCTCTGCCTTATCTCCTACCCCTGCCCCCTTCACTACCACACCTCCTGCCCCCCACCTCCTGCTCCCACACACCCTTTCTCTGCCCCCATCTCCTACCCCTGCCCCCCAGCCACAACTTCAACATCCCCACCTCCTGCCCTTGCTCCATTCCTCCACATCCCATGCCCTCATTTTTCCTGGGCTGGGGCCCACACATGCAGACAGGGGTCCCAGACAATACGGGAAGGGGCCCATTGACTAGAAGGGTTCCAGGGCCCACCAAATTATACTTTAACCACTGTAGACGGGGTAACCCAGGTGATAGGGAGTGTAATGTACTCACTTGTGAATGTCACTTCAGTAAATCTTTAGGAAGAATTTGAATGAAATTATGTTCATTGTTAATAGTAATTGATACTATTATTTGTTAATAGATAAGGATGCAACTCCTTAGGTCAGTCTCTTGTGGCAGCAGAATTAGAAGTAGGGGAAGACTGAGCCCTGCACATTCATCATGTATACCCTGACAACAGTAATTCAGTTTTCAGCAAAATAAGCTGTACCATTCTCTTCCCTCATAAACAGTGTATGAAGAGAGAGGACTACATTTCTTCCATCCCTTCCGTTGATGATGGAGGATATGCAGAGGTCAGAGGGAAGACAGGCTGTGAAATGGATCAAAGCTGACAATGTGCCATATAATGTAAGGGGATTGTCTTGTTCCTATTGACTGCCATGTGAGTCCCTATGTGTCTCTGAACATGTCTGCAGGATGCACACTGTCCTGTCCAAGGAAGCACACATAACTTCAAATAGTATTATCTGCACTAGTTTCCAAGGGAAATGTGACTTGCAGAGCACCATGTTTCCCATATCCCTCCTCCAATCCAGATGGCCCTGCTTGTTTTCCCTATGTACATTATAGAACATGTGTTATGACTGTGAAGAGGGAAACATTCCCTCTACCTACTTTTCCCTCCTTGCAAACCTGCTGACCCATTTGCTGCAGATGTTTGCTCACTTCTTTACCATGGCAGCATGTGGCCTGATGTAATTTACTATGGAAAAACCAAGGCTTGTTGCAGAGCAGACAGAAATAGTGGATGAATTAAACATTAAACTCTACATTAAATTTTATTTGGAAAAAGGCAAGATTGATCCCTGTTTGTATAAGTCTCATTTTAGATTTTCGTATGTATTAATCAATTAGCAATTTAATAGAATTACTGTATTTAAAAAAAAAAAACTGGCAAGATGAATTGTGTGGAAATAAATCCAACTAATAATTATTGCCTCCCAGTTCCTTGTTTGTTTCACTGAACTAGACCAACATGGCTACCCTTTTTCAACTAATAACTAGTATTTGTACTAAGAAACTACTTTCAGTTTCTATTGCTAGATGAGGCCTTCTATTTCAAAAGCAGCATTCCAGTAGACAAAATCGGTGAAACAATAGAACACAAAGCTAGGATAAAGCTGCCTGTTCTAATCAGGCTAGCTGTACTTCACACACACACAAAAACAGGGAAACTCATGCAAATCCCATGACCGTTTCATCCATTTGATCTCTTGGACTAACTAGGCTACAGATTAAATAACATTTAAAATATAGCTCATGAGTCTGTTGGGCCATTGTACAAATCACTCATTAGGGGTTCAGTTTACCAAAAATATATTTGACTTGCACATTTCTAAAGCCAGCAGAAGCCCTTTTAACTGAGTTTCCTCAATCTTGTATGGCAAGCAATTTTTAAAAATTATTTCATATACTGAATTGGAGCCTGTATTTATCTGACATGCATGACTTCTAAGCCTGTATAGAACTAATAGAAGCTGATTTTTTCATAGCTAATATCATCTACTTAATTGTCCTGTACTTGAAGAACAGGTTTTATAAACAAGGCCCAAGCCACTTGTTGAACCTTTGTTCATAGATGGGCCAGAAACCATAAAGATAACAAATGGGGTAAACTGGCTTTATGCAGAGGATCTTCATGTAGTTGAGAGCAGCAGAAATGGAGGATTCTTCTCCAAATTATGAAACATCAGTGGAGTATAACAACAGGATGGCTTGTCCCTTAATGACTAGAGGCCTAGGCCTAGTCTGGTTATTAAGGAAGCACATCTGATCAGGAATACCTTATTTCCCTATAAGAGCAACAGGGCTCTGAGTCACTAAAGAACATTCTTTTCCAGGTATCTGTCTGGTGCGTCTCACCCACAGACTCAGGGCCTATCTGGTGACCATATTTGTGGTTGGGAAGGAATTTTGCACCTGACTAGATTGGCAGAGACCCCAATGGCGGTTAGCCTTCCTCTGCAGCATGGGACATGGGTCATTTGCTATTTTACAACAGTAAGTGGTGAATTCTCTGTAACTTTAAATCTTTAAATCAAGACTGGAGAACTTCAGTAAAAGAGCCAGAGGTTATGGGCCTATGGACTCAATGTCTAGCTGGGGGCTAGACCTGATTGACTCTCCTCTCTTGATCCACCTTTTCTGTACCATAGGGCTTAAAACTCAGAGCTCCTGTAAGGGTTGAAGACAAAGAAAGAATTTACCTTGGAAGCTGCGCTCCCTCTTTCATGCCTCAAATAGGATCTCTGGGCACAGGTCTTTCTTTGTTTGCAAAGGCAGAGAGGAGCATTTGAACCTAGCTCTTAAATATTTTATGTTGTTTATTATTTTTATGGCATTCCAAAGAGAGAGAGTCCAAAAAGACAGAGGCCCTTTCCCAAAGAGCTATAGATGTGGCTTGATGAGTGAGAGTGATGAACAGTTGGGCTATAGCTATTCATTATAACCATATAATTTAAAAGCTCAAGTTTTCATCATTTCAAACTATTTGGAATTTAGTGGTAAAGAATGTATTCAAATCTGCTTAAAATTATTATATTAAAATTATTATGCTATTATTAAATTATTATCCCCTATTAAAAATAAATTATTTCCTGAAAACTCATCTGAAGAAGACTCTACAGTCAGATACTGCAGACTATATTTCTTACAAAAGTGCTTCCATATTGGAATTTTTCAATTTACTTTTATAGCAAAATTGGCAAAATTTGTGCATGCCTGTGATAAAGATTCCACAAACCTCCAGAAAGATCCTTCATTTTTTCTTTATCAAGGGACCTACTGTGCAATTTATGATTTGATATTATATCAATCCTAACTGGAAATCACTTGTACCACTGACGCTTTGAGATATACAAAGACTTCTGTAGCAACTAAAGAATGAAATGATATTTTGTACCATAATTATTCCATTTCATTTAATTTGTGTGTGTGTGTGTGTGTGTGTGTGTGTGTGTGAGAGAGAGAGAGAGAGCGAGAGAGAGAGAGAGCGAGACTAGTTTTAGTAGTGAGGTGGCACATGCCACTAACTGCTGGGTATGTAAAAGAGAATAATCTAAATCAAATGCTATGTTTCATTCATTTTTGGCATTAAGATAAAGCTAACACCAGTGTGTTTTTAGCCTTTTTGTATTTTGTAAAAATATAATTTCCAATCCCTTGTCTCCTACATATTCCTTTAGGGTGACCAGATAGCTGATGTAAAACATCAGGATGAGGAATAATGGGCACCTATAAGAAAAAGCTCTTAATATTGGGACTGTCCCTATAAAATGGGACATCTGATCAGCCTGCATTCCTTAGTGATAAAAATAAATATTTTCAAATCTACAAATCAAGAACATTGATTCATTTATCCCATACAGTGGCTCAATTTTCCTGCAACTGAAGTCAAAGGACACACTAATATATTTTAATAGGGGTAGGATCAGGCCTCAGTTGAATTGCAAAGAGTTCAAGAAGAAGGTTGTAAAGCTTTTTAAATCCATATTTATTCAGTTATTCTTTAAGATCCTTAAGAATGCTCTCAGCATTATTCTCTATGTCAAGACATAGTTCAGAGATATGTAACATATATTTTCAAATACTGAAATTGTCTTGGGTTTTGTATATTTCCCCCTGTAGTAGAGGGGGACAGTTACCCACGGGCTGAGAGGTAGCTGAGTGCCTGCACACTCCCTACTGGCCTGAAGAGGCCTTGCGCAAGAGCCCAGGCCGGAACCAAAGAGACAGCTGGAGGGAGCGGGAGGACTATATAAGGGGCCAGACCAGGCAGCCATGGGGGAAACAGAGAGGGAGATAGCTGCTGCCACTGGCAGACCTTCCTCCCTGGGAGCCAGAGAAGCCTGACCGACAGCAAGATCCCCCACCCCATGAGAGCCATGGGGAAGAACCCTGGCTGGGTCGCGCCCCTCGAGAAAACTCCCCCAGGGGAAGACCTGGATGAGCTTCCCTCTGTGGAGAGCCTGGGGCCAGGGGTCAGCCAGACACCTATGAGGATCTCGATGAGCTTCCCTCAGCTGGTGAAGGCAGTGAGCCAGCTACCCTGGACCCATGTGACCTGGCGGAACTGCCACTGGCAGAGGAGGCCAAATTGCCTGCATTGCCACCCGAGGATAGCGAGGGCTTGACTGGGATGCCCTGTGGGGAGCCTATCCGGAGGACAGCGAGGACTATGTACCCCAGGTATTGTCGGGAGAAGGGGGAAGGAAGTAGCCCAAGGGCAGTTTGGTGAGTCAGCGTGTTTCAGCAGGAGCCCCGTGGACATAGTGGCACCCTGTGCTTGCCACTAGTAGGGCCCTGGGCTGGAACGCAGTGGAGCGGGCGGGCCTGCGTTCCCCTTCCCTCCCCTGCTGCTATCCGGGCTACCGCTTGTTTGCCTTAGCCCTTGCCGGGGTTGAAGGCCCTGAGCTATTGACTCCGAGTGTTTGCCTTACCCCTTACTGGGGTTGAAGGCCCAAACTACTGACTCTGAGTGTTTACCTTACCTGTTGCGGGGGTTGAAGACCCTGAATTATTGACCCTGTGTGTTTGCCTTACCCTTTGTTGGGGTTGAAGGCCCCAAACTATTGTCTGTGTGCTTGCCTTACTGCTTGCTGGGGTTGGAGGCCTGAACCATTGACTCCGGGTATTTGCCTTACCCCTTGCCAAGGTTGACGCCTGAACTATTGTCTCTGAGTATTTGCCTTACCCCTTGCTGGGACTGAAGGCCCCGAATTGTTGACTCTGGGTGTTTGCCTTACCCCTTGTTGGGGTTGAAGGCCCCAAACTATTGTCTGTGTGCTTGCCTTACCCCTCACCGGGGTTGAAGCCTGGTTCTACTGGCACTGAGTGTTCGCCTTCTCGTGCTGGGGTGGATTGCTGGGGTGCTACTCTCAGGCTTCGCCCCAACCCCAACAAGGCCAGAAGGTGCAGAGGCGGGGCTGCGGAGGGTGGCCTCGGTTACACCCCCGCTACAGCTACATCTGCCGGTCCCTTTCCTCTTTTGTGTTACTGACAAAACATTGTGTCCTTAGATTTGTGCCCCACCACTCATACCGTGTCAAGCTGTGATGATATCCAATCTCAAATGAAACAATGTGGGGTAAGGTCAGACCTTAAAAGGGAGATTTTTGAGGACTGCAGAAAGTGATCATGGTGATTCAGCAGCTACTGATTGTGCCCCTGAGTCAATACCAAACAAACATCCAAAGCTGGTGTTATAAGAACTGGGCAGCAGCCGTTAACATCTTTCAGACATAACGCAAAACAGCGGTCCTGATCATTAAAGCTCACATGAACAACTTTCATCTCTGGCCAAACTCCAACTCAGGTAATTACATTCTACCTTCATAAATTGCCCCTAATATAATGAACTTGTTATAGTGACCTTTTGGGTATCAGCCCGGTAATGCATCAGAGCTTTTTGACATGTTGGATCCACCTAACAAGAAGAGTTGGAGTTGGTTAAAGAATGCATGGATTTGTTTACTGCCTTTCCCTGTAATTTCAAAAAGAAAAGTTATTTTTGAGGTGTTGTCTTGAAGTCTTGTGTAGTGTTGCTTTGGTTTATTAAAATAAGTACTGATATTCGCCCCAGGGACCGTTACATTTCAATTTGGGGCAAAAATTTCTTTGTGTAGAATTTGTAAATTAGTAAGATTTTGAAGGGCATTGGTATATATTTGGATAAAAGACACTGACTAAATGAAAGATAATTCAATGCACTTCTATACATCTAACTATTGAAAAGACCAGTAAAATGGTTTGTCATTTATAGAGAACCTGCATACATGATAGCTTGTTATCTTGTAAACATTCTTTTATTTGCACTCACATTCTGTCTCCATATTCTGTTTGTATGTGATATTAATTTTCTGTTACAACTTTGCATTTGTTAGTTTTTGTGGTTCTTGCAATTAATTTCATGCATCCCACATGCTGTTTGTACAAAAATACAATGTGTTTACCACTGATTAATATTATCGATATTATCTTAGGCTATGTCCACACACACATTATTTCAAAATGAATTATTTCAAAATAAAGTCCTTAATTTGAATTAAGAAAATGTTAATTTGAATTAAGGGAAAGCCTTCTATCGAAACAGCTGTTATTTCAAAATCGTTATTTCAAAATCAGGCCATTTGGACATGTTGTTTTGAAACATGTCCAAACGGCATTATTTTGAAATAACCATTTCAAAATAACAGCTGTTTCAAAATGAATGGGGTTTAAGCTGTTTCAAAATAACGGTTCTTAATTTGAAATGACAGAGCCCATCATTTTGAAATAAGAAAACGTTGTGTGGACCTAATCTTTTTTTATTTCAAAATAACCAGTGTTATTTTGAAATAAGAGACATGTGGACATACCCTTAGAGCCCTGCAAACGCTTATTACTATGCCTAGTATTTACCAACATCAGTAGTTCACAGTAGCAAGCATTATGCCTGATCATTTATAGGAAGGCTGGGGGTCAAAGGAACCATTATTATAAGAAATCATAAAATCCCCTTCAACATCATTAAGTTTATAACAGGCTTTTGATTCCTCTATTTTTGAGATTTCCTGGTTTCACCCATTTATTAAGTTTCTGCACACACTGCTGAGAACTACAGATTCTTGTTCAGCTTGACCTGGGCAAATTTTCACTTGTGCTCCACAGTGCCCAATCTCAGAATCTTGTACTCACTAGTACTCACTTGGATTGCTCACTGTCATGACAGGGTCTATGAATCTAAAAGAGGAGTGCCTCAATCACTTTGCAGTTCCTTCTGACTGTGGGATATCCAGTAAGTTTTTGTTACTAAATCAGCATCCATGATGTTTTGCTAATCAGTTTTTCTTAACTTGTGTTCTTTTGAGAGCAATTTTTGTTTATAATTAATTAGCTAATCAGGATTATCATTAATCTTGAGTTATACTATTACAGGACTTTTTGACTATACATTAACTTCCCTGAACTAGATAGAGGAAAGTGAAAGGTGATATGAAGAACAGATCTCCAAAGAGATCAAAACAAATTAAGGAATTCAAGAAGTCTGGATACATGGAATGAGTTTGCCACAGACTAACAAAGAAAAAGAGGGCAATGAATGTGTGATGAAACAGCATGAAGGTAAATGGATATGTTGAGGAGGTAGGGGTTTGATTCACTTTTGCTCTACACACTGACAAGGAAATGTCTATTTCAGTCCAAAAGAGATTTTAATGAAAAATGCAAGTGTAGTTATAACTATGTTGCAACCTATAGTGAGGAACCGGTGTCATGAAAATCAAACATTGGGGGGGGGTGTTCCTGAATGAAGTAAAATGTAAGTAGCTGAGCTTCTGGTGAGACTTCGCAATATATTCATAAAAACAGCAACTACTCCTGAAGCCAATTAACTTAAATGCTCACTTATCTGAATGTCTGGTAAATGCTCATTGAAATCAAACAGAAAAGGGGCTCAAACACAGTTAAATCAAGTTAAATTAGAAATGTGAATTAATAGTTATAAAAACATTTTTGTGGTGTCTGTGCAGCCGTAGAGACCACTGTACTTAAAATATAAGTGCATATGAACAGAAAAAAATATTATCATATTTCCACTCATGTAATGGTCATTTTCACAAGATTCTGGTTTTGACTGAGGAAAAACTGCTTTAAAATGTCTCACTTACAGCAAGCACTTAATGGTTACTAATGACCTACCACGCATGAAAATCTAGCTGGAGAAATAATTAAAAAAAAAATTGTACAAAAATTTAAACTTGGTCAAAGTATCATTCAGATAAATGTAGTTAATTGCAGGGACCATTCTGTTTGTAAGAGCTGGAAATAAATGATGGTGCTGAATTACCAAATAAATAAGTAACTATATCGCACTGGTTGCATAATTAATTCAATTGAATACACACTCTAATGGTATCAATATATTCTTTCCACTGAGAAGACAGACTTTTATCTCCAGTAGAGATAATTAACCATTACATTTTTGAAACCAGTGATCCAAATTTATATTGGATATTAGCAGGTTTTACTCAGCTCATTTTGATTCTGTGATATTAGGACTCCATTTAGCCTGTACAGTGGACTTGTATCAGTTTCACACTCGTTTAAAAGAGAAATTTTTTTGTGTGTGTTTTGTGTGTATGTGTGTGTGCCATAACAGAAATATAATTGCCTTTGAGTACTACTTGTTCTCCCTGTTTCAAAAAAAAAAAAAAAAAAGAGGAGGACGGACTTAGGCCTGACATTTATCTCCTCTGAGGATTCAGTAAATACATGCTAAGTGCCAGATGCTTGTTTCTGATCTGTGTGTGCCGCACACAGCTCATTATGCAACTTGAAAAGGGTATGAAGACTCAGGATATGGGTAAACATCTCCCTGTTCTTGAACACAAAGATCCAATTCCATAGCTGGTATAAAATGACATAGTTCTATGAAGCTATGCCGCTTTATACCAGCTGCAAGTTAGGCCAACAGAATGACACACTGGCAAGTTGCCTCATAAGCACAGAAAAGGTTGTCACAGAAGTTTCGGATTTAGTGACATACAGAGATCTGTCAGTGACATTTTCTGCTTCAGCCCTGAGGCAGCAGGGCCAGGCCTCTTAGCTGGCAGGGGCCGCCACAGCTGCCTGCCACCAGCCCGGGAGCTCCAAAAGAGCAGTGGAGCGGGAGGAGGGACTAGGAGCTCCCTGCCATGGGATGTGTGGAGACTTGGAGCACTGAGCAGCCCCATAGACCCATAGCTTTGAGCTGCTGCAGGCAATGTGGAGCCTGTGGAACTATCAGCCACACCAGCAGTAGGAACAGAGGACCCTCCCCCGTGGGGCTCATGCTCTCGTCTGCCCCAGTCAACCTCATTTTGTCACAGTTAATTTTAGTAAAAGTCAGGGACAGGCCATGGGCTTCTGTGATTAGTGCACGTGAGCTGTCCTTGACTTTCACTAAAAATAACTGATACGATCTTAGCTTTACTCATTAGCAATGAAAGCCAATCTGAACACATCTTATCACTGGTTTGCGAACTCTATGGGCACTGCATTCCCTTCATGGCAGAGTGCAAAGTACTGGTCCTGATCTGAAAGGCACTTAGCTAAGTACATCTACACTACATTTAGAAACCTATATCTGGCTTGTGCCAGTTGACTTCACAGGAAGGGCCAGCTCCCAGGCCACTACACTGGGTAATGCAGAATGGAGAGAAGAAGACCGGCCCTCAATGATGGAAGGTCAGGTTAGGGACCACTTAAAGTTGTATGTACATAAGTCTGTGGAGCCAGATTAACTGCATCCGAGGGTGCTGAGGGACTTGGCCTATGTGATTGCAGAGCCGCTGGCCACTATCTTTGAAAACTCATGGTGAACAGGGAAGGTGCTGGAGGACTGGATAAAGGTGAATCTAGTACCTATCTTCAAGAGAAGGAAAAAGGAGTATCCGGGAAACTACAGACTGGTCAGCCTCACCTCAATCCCTGGAAAAATCACAGAGCAGGTCCTCAAAGAATCCATCCTGAAATACTTGGAGGAAAATAGAGTGATCAAGAACAGTCAGCATAGATTCACCAAGGGCAAATTGTGCCTGACCAACCTCATTTCCTTCTATGATGGCATGACTGCATTTGTGGATGAGGGAATAGCCATTGACGTGATATACCTCAACTTCAGCAAGGCTTTTGATGCGGTTTCCCGCACCATTCTCATCAGCAAGTTAAGAAAGTATGGTTTGGATGAGTGGACCATAAGGTGGATAGAAGACTGGCTAGATCAATGGTATCAGTGGGTAGGAATCAATGGCTCCATGTCTAGTAGGCAATCAGTAACAAGTGGAGTGCCCCAGGGGTTGGTCCTGGGGCCAGTTCTGTTCAACATCTTCATTAATGATCTGGATAATGGGATAGACTGCATGCTCAGTAAATTTGCAGATGACACCAAGCCGGGGGAAATGGTAGACGTGCTGGAGGGCAGGGGCAGGTTCCAGGGAGACTTAGACAAATTGGAGCAGTGGGCCAAAAAAAATGTCATGCAGTTCAACAAGGACAAGTGCAAAGTCGTGACTTAGGACGGAAAAACCCCACATACTGCTACAAGCTGGGGAGTGATCGGCAAAGTAGTAGCACTGTAGAAAAAGACCTAGGGGTTATGGTGGACTGGAAGCTGGATATGAGTCAACAGTGTGCTGTTGTTGCCAGAAAGGTCAATGCCATAGAGGGCTGCATCCATAGGAGTGTTGCCAGCAGATAGAGGGATGTGATTATTCCTCTTTATTTGGCACAGTTGGGGCTGCATCTGGAATACTGCGTCCAGTTTTGGGCTCCCCGCTACAGGAAGGACGTGGACAAATTAGAAAGAGGCCAACAGAGGGCAACAGAAATTATTAAGGTGCTGGGCCACATGACTTACAAGGAGAAACTGAAGAAACTAGGCTTTTTTAGCTTGCAGAAGAGAAGACTGAGGGGGGATTTGATAGCAACCTTCAACAACTTGAAGGGGTGCTCCAAGGGATCGGGGGGGGACCAGCCTGTTCTCTGTAGTAACAGAGGGCTGAACAAGGACTAATGATTTCAATGGGAAGGTTGAGGTTGGATATTAGGAAGAACTTTCTTAATAGGAGAGTGGTGAAGCATTGGAATGGGTTGCCTAGAGAGGTGGTAGAATCTCCATCTTTGGAGATATTTAAGGCCGAGCTGGACAAAACCCTGGCTGGGATAATTTAGTGGGAGTGGTCCTGCTTTTAGCAGGGGGTTGGACTAGATGACCTGATGAGATCCCTTCTGACTCTATGATTCTATGGCTCAGGCCTAGGCTAAGGAATTGTTCAATTGTGGTGTAGATATTTGGGATCAGACTGGAGCCTGGGTTCTCAGATCCTCCCCTCTTAGCCTGGGTCAGCTGTCATAGGTCACCCAGTAGTTTTTAATTACAGTCTAAGCTAGACATACCCTTTATGGCCTTTGATTAGAGAATTGAGAATAAATGAAAATAGGCTAACATGAAAGCATTGATAGCATGGATCACAGTTTCTAGGTCCTCGTCTGAGAGGAATGCTTACACAAGGCAAAGAAGGTGGGAGTTTTTCACCACTTGCAACGTGTTTTCAGAATACTGAGATATGTAGCAGTGGCTCCAAATCTTGACACCACCTTGATGATCTGTTATCTGATGCTCTCTCTCAGGGGTGATGTTAGCATATTGATAAGTTCCTCAAAGTATTTCCTTTCCTAGCTATATCAGTTATGGCTTTCCTGGGCTGAGGTCATCTCTCTTGCTATTTCTTCTAGGTATTGAGACATCTTAGTGATGATGGAGACTACATCAGTGGAGAAGAAGGAAAAAAATTGAGTTGAGGGTGATCTGCGTATCGTCAGAACCTGGGGGTATGTCTATACTGACAGCGGCAAAATTGCTTCCGTCAGCCCAGCATTCCAGGAGTGCTTAGCAATGAGTCTGAACTCACTGCTGTGCTCCTGGAAGTCAGCTCCATAAGTCCTGGCCCCCAGGAGACGTACGGGAAAACTGGCCGCAAGGCATTTGTGGTCAGCTTTCTCATGTGTCCCAGTGGCTAAGAAAGTTGCTGGCCTTTTTGCAGGGCACTTTACACACCTTGCATAAATGCTGGTTGACTGCTGCTGAAAACGCAGCTCAGTGTAGACTAGGGCTGAGTCTGGGTCATCTCTGTCTCTCCAAGCAGTTTGAAGTAGATGTCCAAAAGGAGAGGCGAGAGTATTCAACCCCTTACTACTGTCTGGATTCAGACTGAACGGAAAAAAGTGAATCTTGTGTCTATTTACACAAGATCTGCTATGTGCACCAGCAGCATGATATGATATCAATTCCCTTGGACAAGTCCTCCTAATTCCCTTCACAAAACCTGATTATTCTGTGGCATTGTGCAGAAAGGGCTTGATATAACCCATAGAGAATAACAACAGGGAAAAAGACATTAATGCTAAATCACTGCTGATTCTTATGTAAGGATGTCCTGTCAGCATCCTTAAACAGTTTGACACACTGACTACTATAGTACACCAAAACTTTACTGAGAGCATTATACCTGATAGTAAATTATTGGCAGTCCAAAGAGAGTATAGTTGTAAGTAGAAGTTAGCTTATTATGTTTTAGGCTAAAATGTTAATATGAGAATTGTTTGTAATGTAAAAACAAATATTTTTCTTAAGGGCATAGAACCTACAATGGAATGCAACTTGTAGATAGAAATATTTAGTAGTTTGATCCTGCTACTGCTGTCTTTAAGGTAAAGTGACCTCGTAGTTAGAGCACAGGAGTGACTATAAGGCAGTGGTTCCCTAACTTTTTTGGCTCATGAGCCATAGATATAATTTTTACAATTTCCAAGAGCCACCAGTCTCCACCCACAGGCTCCCCACCACTGCAGAGTCTGCCTCTTTACTGATCTCCTGTCTCCCTGGCTGCAGCAGGGAAACCTCAAGTGTCCTGAATCCCTGTGTGCTTTACCTGGGTCTCTAGACAGGGACTTCCTTCTGCAGCCAGGGGGATGAAAGTTCTGTGCTCTCCCCTTCTGGCTCTGGGAGGGACCCCAGAGCCTATTGATCTAGGTAGAATGCTTTGACATGCTCCCTGCTACAGACACAGGGAGGAGAGCACAAATCTCTTTGGCTGCACAAGGAGCTGCATTGGTCTCTTAGCCTTGAGGAAACATACTCTGCTTGGCTCCTTAGACAATCGTTCCTTTCTGCAGCCAGCAGGAGGGGAGCCGCAGGCCACCTCGAAAACCCCTGCAGGCCACAGGTTGGGAACCACTGCTGTAAGGAGATCTGGGTTCTAATTTTGACACTTGACGTTGACTCTCTATTACTTCTATCTTTTCATCTTGGATTCTCCACCTACAAAATGAAAATAATATCTACCTTACTCATTGGAGTAGGTAATGAGATTTATTCAGTATTTGGCGAACACCTGGGATCTCTGCATGGAAGAGTTTCATTCCATTGCTAGAAGTCTAAAATTCAAATGTTAAGTCTCTAGCATGTGGTCTATTGAAAACTGCTGTAATAAATAGCAATGGTTTTAGATCATAAAAGCTTTATAAATTTTACTGTGCATATTATCCTGGAATATATAGTAATTATCAGTTAGTGGATATGGTCTTTCTGTTTTGTATACTTCTTAGCTTAGATTTTACAGGTACCAATGTAATTTATTATTTTGAACAAGTAAATATAACTTACTTTAAAGATATAAACAATGTCATTCTTTCTGTTTAACTTTTCTGTTTACATTTGTCCTATGCTTACACTAGTCATAAGTTGTAAAGCATTGAAGAGTTTGCAATTTTGGATGTCACCCATTCCATAGTTACAATTAGGATTTAAAAGACTGAACATCAATTTGTATTCAAATATGCCGCCTTTGTAGTCATGGTAACATCTCCTCATCAGCCTCTTCCAGCTTCAGAATGTGTTGCCACAATACTTCTGGGTGCTGTCATTCAGGTTTTTTACTTGGTTCCCGCCTTTCTTCCCTCACAAAATACCTACACCTGTCTTTGCAAAGTCTAAGCTGTGTGACAAGGAGAGGATGAAAAGTAAAAATTTGAAAAAGAATATTAACAAGCAGCACTGCATGATTCTTTCTGGAGGTAAATCATCCTTCATCAGTTTCTATGTCTTGGATGACTTCAGCTGGTCTCTACACATGGTACAGTGAACTAAATATAGAAAATTCTTTCTCTTCTTTTCCCCTCTATATTTACACATACTGATGGCACAGATATGTGATAATATATTTTTGTTGTGATTTAGCAGGCTGATGGTTACACTATTTTTGAGTTGTTTCTTGTTTTCTCACTTAAGAACAAAAATGTTCTATCAGACTCAAACCACAGTGTATTTAATTTGCTGTATCTATTTTTTTTAAAATATTTTCTGAGCATGCGTTGTGACTTTTTATGCTGGGGACTAGGAAAATACAGAATTTATTTTAATGATATTTTTCTTGAGAATACTATTCTAATTATGTTTCTGTTGCTACCATGTTGTCGGTGTGTCAGAACATCATTATATGATTCATTGTATTCAGGCTGTTGAGTGACATATTTGTCTTATGAGCCAAATAGTTTCTAGGATAACTTTTATTTTTTTTGGTCTATAACTTGTGGAGTTAGTGAGAACCAGAATTTCTATAAATGTAAAAAAATAGTTAACGGCTAATGTGCAGGTCAGTCACTTTTGTTCACAAAGACTTTTCTATAGCCTGTTGGGTAATGGTGTAGGTATGAGAGATTTTTCTGAGGTATGGCTTTCTGGTCAGTACACACAACTTGCATGATTCCACCTTGTGTTTCACCCCCCCCCCATGTTGTGTCATTACAAAAGCATTCAGGCTTGCTTCCAATAATTTTTGAAGTTCTCGTGTCCGTCATGCCTCCTTTTCACTATGTCAGTTTATACAAATTGGGGGGCTGCCATACAGATGCCCTAGGCACTTGAATATCAGCTTTACAGAATACCTCATTCAATGGAGACAAGTCACACTTTGGATATAGGACTCCTGGTAAGTATCTGAACCAACAACATCTTATACAATTGGATCTGGTTTGTTATTGTATGTCAGTATTGACTTTAATTAGTTCTTATTTCTGAGGTGATGCTGAACAGCTAGTCAGAATGGCCCACATGTACCTTTGTATCATCCTGAGCCTTTGGAAAATTTGGATGATCAACAGGGATCTTCAGTAATATATTTGCTATCAGTGGGGATGTCCCTGTTGTATAGTCTGCTATAGATTTAAGTATAATTAAATATATAGCAAACTGTAACATGTAAGCAGCATCTTCTCTATGTTATCACTGTTTATTAACAGCATGCATAGTTCAATCCCCAACACTAATTTGAATTTATTAAGACCCTGTAAATGTATTATGAACCTCTTGCATGTCCATATGCACCTCAAACATTCCTACCCTGGTAGGTATACCTGGCCTTGGCTTCTTACAGTCATCTTGAAAAATATTCCATGGTCGTCCAGTCATCTCCATAGCACCCCAGTGAAACCATGGCTGCTTCCATCTGCTGAAATGGTGGTAGACTAGGAAATATTGCAAAATGCCAGTACTAGATATCAAAAGTGATGTTATATCCCAGTTCTACTGGGCCAGTCCTATTTTTCATCTGATGCCCAGTGTCCAAATTACTTCTTTTGGGATGCCTGAGATGTCCTGGCTTTTCATTAATTCAATCAAAACATACATATTTTTTATGTTTGTTCAAGATGTATTTTTATACTAAGTAGAATTTGCACTGTTTGTCAGGAACTAACAATCCAGTGGAATGAATATTCAATGCAATGGACAGCAGGAAAGCAGAACACGCATTCATACTTTTAGAGCTGTTCTTGGACTCAAAGTGGATGCTAACAATATTTTGTTAACGTATGTTTCATGGTAAACTTAATCGGAACATGAATGGCCAGATCATTCAAAACAGAACTACTTTTCTGAACTATTGAACCTAAAGCTATTTCCAAATATTTCTCAGCACTTGTCTGTGTGAACAATTAGATCATGGCAAGCTGAAACATGAATGCATCCTGTACTAGCTTGCCACAATCTGTCCATGTGACACTGCTGACACACATTTGAAATGGAACTAGATCAAAACAAAATAACTTAATATCTGGCAGGAGGGTCTTATTGGACAGTTAGTTTGATGCAGGCTAGGGGAGAGTAGGTTTACATCACAGCTTTCTGCAAACTAAATTTTCATGTGGACAAATCAGCAGATGCACGCAGTAAAGATTTGAAATCTATTATTTTGCTCCCCCAATGTGGTTCTTATTATCACTAATATTCTGCTCTCTCTGCTGTACAAGGGCCTGATATGACTCTTCACAAGTCAATGCAGGTCTTTCCACTGATTTTAGTGAATATTGGATAAAATCCCAAATGTAGAAAATAGAAGATTTCTGTGTTCTTCTCCCCTTTCCTATATTCTGTTCCAGACATCCCATCCAGAAAATGCATACCTGCTAATGCTATCAGTTTGGAATGCTGAAGATACCATGCAAATCACATAGTGCCCTGATAGATATGTTGGAAGACTGTTACTTTATTTGCATAATTTCCTCCCACCATCAAACATCTCAATTTCTTGCTCCTTCTCCTTGTCATATCCAAAAATTCTCTCTTTTAAATTCTTAACTTCCTCATTCACGTTGTTCCTCTATTCCTGATACACCCTTTGACTACCCCCTGCAAATTCCTTCCTTCAAATTTTGCTCCTTTGTCTTGGTTCCTTCCTTCTGGTTCCCTCACTCAAATTCCTCCCCCTCCCTTTGCCCAACTCTCCCACTGTATACCTTTAGTCCCCACATCCTGTCCTTTGAATTTCTCCCCTCTGTCTGGCTAAGTAGTGTTCCCATTCAGGAGAATGAAGGTGCTGCTCGAGGGACCCAGGAGTCATGCAAAGACTGGAAGATTTAACAAATCATGAAATATGAGTAGCCTGCATATTGGCATTTCCAAATGATCTCCTATATTCTGTAACTCCACCACACTCCTGAATAATATGAATGCACGGGCTTGGGTCTTGAAGTAATTAGGCCAAGGAGATGTTTTGTTTTGTTTTTGTTTTTAAATGTTCTACTCAGTTTAGGTGACATTTGGTCTTCACCTTTCCCTACATGGGTTAGCAGTACAAGAGTTTTCTAGGAGAAGAAAGTGTGTGTGTGTGTGTGTGTGTGCGTGTGTGTGTGTGCGTGCGCGCGCAACACTCGTATTTATTATTTTAATTTATGGTAGGAACTATTTATAACAGGATCAAAATACTGTTAAGAGATCATTTATATTTTAGTTTTGCAACACAACAGTTACTTAATGTTGCATAATAAGATGTTACAATTTCTTGAGAAAATACATATGCTGAAAGACAGAGTTTCAGACTGTGAAGTTTACATCTGTATCTGAACTTGGCCTACTTTTGAAGGATTTGGGATTTTGGTGCACACTTATCTCTACCTAGTGTCTGAGCTAATTAGAGCCGTATCTGTTCTTAGATAAATAGGTACTATTTGATAATTTTTCACAACTACTTTTTCTTTCTAACACCTCAACCCCAAACCTTCCCATGAAGAAAATTAAAGGGATAAAATATATTTAAATTACCTTCCCAATGTGGCAAAAATTGAGTGCCTCTTCAATTTTCTGAAGGATCACTTTGCTAAATTAAAAAAAAAAGTTGCTAATTTCTTGCCAAATGCAGGCACTTGCCAACTGTTTCAGACTATAGACTACAGCAATTCTTCTTTGCTTTAAAAAAAATGTTATTGTTCAGAAGATAAGACTGCCAAGATTTTAAAAAATGATTGCTGGAAGTTAGATTCCTATGTCCACATTTAGGCACCTAAATAAATGATCCAGTTTTCAGAACTGCTAAGCCAGTAAGTAACTACCACTGTTTTTGATAATATTTGTTAGATGCCCAGAATGTTATATGTCTAAATATGGAGTTAAACACTTGGGAAGAAGAAAATTGACATGCTTTCTTGAAATGGGCATAGGTGCTTGGTTGCGGTCTTCCCACCTCTCTGTGTGCTCTCCATTTTGTATCTGTTCTTTTTGTTTTCTCTCTGATTATTATTGTTACTGTTATCTGTTTATCTAGTACACAAAATGTGGTAGGCATTTTGAAAAGTTCTCTTTCCAAAGAGTTTATAAACTAACAGCCTGATTCAAATTAAAATCACTCATCAAATGTAACTAAGCACAGTTTTATCTAAATATTCAAATGTTACAGGGGAAATCCACTCACTTCAGATGCTTAGATGTTTTAATTGATGCCAGTTGATAATCCTACCATATAATTGTTCTACATTTTTCATCCTAGTATGGATAATTGCCAAGATGTGTGTGTCAGTGAAGTTTCCCTGATGATCAGGCTTCCCCACTTCATCTGACTCATTAAGTAAAACCACCCAATTCCATATTTTGGAACAGCTGTGAACATAATGGCTTCTGTAAGACTAAATTATGATAGCACAGACCACTGGCCTGTGGCATCCCTGAGAGAAACTGAAAAAGACAGCTAAGTACAGTTATGAGAGAGCTCCTGTTGTAAAAAATAACAACTTACCTAGATAATCTTAGGGCCAGCTCCTTAAAGGTATTTACATGCCTCCCTCCCATTAATTCAAATGGTAATGAGCCTTTTAAAAACTGTTTTAAAAATCTGACTCTTAAACAAATCAGCCCATCCAATTGAGCCTGTTTTAGTACCAAACAAAACTAATTACCAATAGCTATCTTGTGGGCTATATGAATAATAGGAAACATCATAGTCTTGATCCAGATTCCACAACTGGGAAACACCATTATGACTGACATTGAATAGGCAATCTGCACATAGAGGCCAATAATTAATAGACTGCAGATGGACTTTCCTTTCACCTTGTTCCTTCACAGCTAGAGCTGAGGCATACTGAGTGAGTCAGATGGCTCCTCTTGCCAGTATTTGTACTCAATCTCAGAGGACAAAGATCTTTTACAGGCTGTGATTTTTGCCCTGAAATGCCAGTTTGCCAAAACAGAAACAATCTGCAAATGAGGGCAGGTTTCAAGGACTCTCCAGACATCCCCCCCCCCCCCATATGTTAAAACAGGAGTCTCAAACTCAAATCACCACAAGGGCTGCATGAGAGCTAGTACAGGGCCGCATGAGGACTAGTATGTTAGCCTGAGGGCTGCACCACTGAAACCTTTTCATACAACAATATTGCAAATATTGGTAGCAATAGTTTCATTGCGGGTTGGAGGGCTTTAGGTCAGGGATCTCAAACTCAAATCACCACAAGGGCTGCATGAGGACTAGTATGTTAGTCTGAGGGCTGACACCTTTTCATGCTACCAATGTTTGCAATATTGTTGTAATAGTGCAGTTGCAGGATGCAGGAAATAGCTTTAGGGCAGGGGTCTTAAACTCAATCACCATGAGGGCTGCATGAGAGAGGGCTGCTTGAGGACTAGTACATTAGCTTGAGGGCTGCACCACTGAAACCTTTTCATACAACAATATTGCAAGTGCTGGTAACAATAGTGTCATTGCTGGGCGCAGGAAATAGCTTTAAGGGCCACATGTGGCCCACAGGCTGTGTGTTTGAGACCCCTGCTTTAGGGGCCTCATGCGACCCGTGGCCCTCCTTTTTGAGACCCCTGTGTTAAAGTGTCCTATTTTGACATCGGCAATCTGGGAAGATTCAGGTTTTCTGAGTCAAATCAACTTTTTGTTTTGAAATTTCCGTCAATTTAGACTAAAAATGGCTGAAGGAGGAAAGGTCAAAATCAAAACGAAACGTTTCAAAATGACTGAAATGAAATCTTTTGACTGACCCAAACTGAAACTTTCTTCTATTTTGGGGAAGGTCATGAAAATTAATGCCAGTCTGATTTTTCCTCCCCGTTCAAGCTGGGAAGGGGGGGAAAAAACCTCTGCACATTTTTTTTCCACAGGCTGAGGGAAAACGTCGTCTCTGCGCCGAGCAGCCGCAGCCCTGTGCCTCCAAGGATAGCAGAGAGTCAAGGTCAGAGGTAATATTTTGCACTGGACCAACTTCTTGAGAGAGAGACAAGCTTTTCCTCCACCCTGAGCCCTTCTCCCGGTCTGGGAAGGTCTCCCAGGCTTTCCCCAGCCCTAACTTCGTGCTGTGAGGAGAGGAGGAGGTGGAAAGGAGATCAGCTCCTCTGCTGCAGGGCTGGGCCTGCCACAGGGAGCCTCTGGGGCTGAGGTGACTTTGGGCCACAGGCTTCAGCTGGCGCAGACAGCTCGGCACGTGGGCACCTGCTGGCTGCCAAAGCCTCCCTGATTTCCCGCGTCCCCGGAGCCAGAGGCAGGCGCAGGCGAGCGGCGAGGCGGAGGGAGGGACCGGCGGTGGATGCTGCAGCTGGGCTGGTCCAGGGCGGGCCCGGAGCTCAGCCTCTCCCATGGGCGGCTGAGAGCAGCCTCCAGCCCCTCGGGGAGCGCGGGGCTTGGAGCAGCCGCCGGCAGGCAGGGCGCTGCGCCCCGGTAAGTGCTGGGGCTGCGGGGCGATGCCCTCCCATAGGGGGAGGGAGTGGGGGGCGGCCTCTCATTGCCCCCACTCAGAGTTTGGGCTGCAAGCCTCCCCCCATTCCTGTGAAATGTCCCTCTGCATGGCAGGCAGGCGCACCCCGTCCTCTGGCACCCCCCCTTGGGTTGCCCTCCGCATGCATGCGGCAAGCCGCTCCTCTGCAGAGCGCGCAAAGCCACCCCCATGGGCTCCGAGCCTAGCTGGGGCTGCTCCCCGCCTGGGACAAGCGGTCTGCCAGCGCACGGGGCCGATGGCATGGGAGAGCTACGGTGCGCGGCCCTGAAGCTGCAGCGTGAGCAAGGGAGATTGTCCCTGTGTGTCCCCAGGTACCGCGCCCGGGCGAGGAAGGGAGGAGGGTTTGAGAGAAAAGTTTGGCGAAGTTGGAACGGAGCGCGTGGCAGCGGCACCCATTTGTGTGGCTGAGAGGGCTTGGCAAAGAGGGTGTGTATTAAAAAAAGGGAGTCGGTGCAAAGGGGTTTTGTCAGGTTTCAAAGGGGAAGCCCTGTTAGTCTAGTCCAGCAAAAATACAAAACAAAAACAAACAAAACCAAAGAGTCGGTGTGGCACTTAAAGACTAACAGATTTGGTTTTCGCATGAGCTTTCGTGGGAGAAAATCCCACTTCGTCCCATGCTTTGAAGATGGGCGAATTTGCAGAATGGGATTAAAATAAGTGCTAAGGAGTGTAAACCATAGGATCGGGTCATACAGTAACAGCAAAGCAGAGCAGTTGTTAGGTTCCAACCAGGGGAAGGGTGACGTCAAATTAGCTTTTGTAATGGGAAAAGAAACCATAGTCTCGATTTAATCCTGCTGTCACACAGTTTAATTTGCTCAAAGGGTTTTTGACAGTCCCTACTGGTAGGTCTGTGGTATGGGCAAATATCTGATATTCTGTGGGCTCAAATATCAGGCGTATGTCTCCATCTCTCTAATCACTATTTTGTAGACTATCAAAGTTTAGAGAGCTACAGGGCATATTTTGTCCACTCAGTCCACACATCTAGAATTATATTTCTGATTTCTCTGTCCAACCTTCCTTAAATAACTGAAGAGATGGATATTTTGATCACTGGCTGTGTATATTGCAACGGAACCACTAATAATGTTATCCGTATCTGAACTGTTTGATAGTATTTGTGGCAGATTGGTGGAGAGGCAATCTGAAATGGAAAATAAAATATCCCCCCATGCGCTGTAAAAAAAAAAAAAATGTGTATCCCTCCCTGGCATCATGAAGAAATTGGAACTATTTATTTAATAAAAATCAGGAAAAAAGGGATCACACTGTGCAACTGCTGTGTGCACCAACATAAATGATATCTGAGATCTGTATTTAACAAGACTGTCAGTGCTGGTTTTTAGAAGTATTTTAAATTTATTTTTAATATTTCATATAATCTGAAGCAATCAGATGCATTAATACCTTAATGTCCTGAATGTGTGGCATGGTATAAAGTCTTTCTACATCCATGTTCAGTATGCATTATTATTATTATTGGTCATAATTTTTTATTGCTTGCAGCATAAAAGATCTATCATTTTCTATTTGAAAATATATGTTTCCAAAAAAGTGGAAAATCATTAATTTAAACAGCCATTACTTACAGCAGCAGTATAAAGGAGAATAATGGGCCAGTACAGAAAAGTCTTTTTTTTATGTGAATAGTCCTTACTCACACATGCAGTCCCACACACATCAATGGCAGTATTTCTGATAGTAAAGACTATTTGCTTAAGTATTTGCAGGATTGGGCCTTTAAGTTTTTTATGTGATATATGTTACATGTGTTTATTCTTGTAAAACAAAAATGATAAATGATATTTTTGTCATAGATGGTCCAAACACTTTATGGTGTCTTAGGGCCCAATCCAAAGTGAAATGAAATGAACGGGGGCTTTGCCTTGAATCCGGGGGATTTTAAATCCATCTCTTAATTGGACATAAAGAAAACATTAATGTATCTGATCTTGATTTTGATCCTGTTGGCACTAGTGTTGTTCCTACCTAAAATTCAGTGATAAGAGGCTGTATGTATATATAATGTTGAAATTAATACGGCTTGAGTTGCAGACAGGTCTGCATACAACCAAGTTTTTAATATATAAATACTCCCACAACATTTAGGAATTAGACGTTTTGTAATCAGAGTGAAAAATAATGAAGAAAAGGTATACTTTTAGTAGTAGCCACTAACTTTCATTTCTATACACAGTATGGGGACAATTTTTAGCTTTGCCGTATTATTTGTTGTCTGCTGAGAAGTGACTTAGTTCTGAATGGCAGGTAATGGTCTGTTTCCTGATAGATTCTTTATCTACTAGATTTTTCTTTCAGTACAGAATTTATTTTTGTATCAAAACAAAGATTTTGTTGCTGTGACTGCTGGAAGCTTAGTTTTGATTGGCTGCAACATAATACTACATTATAATTTGTGTTAGCAGTATTGTAGCTGTGTTGGGCGCAGGCTAAGAGAGAAACAAAGTGGCTGAGGTGATATCTTATACTGGACCAGCTTAGGTGAGTGGAAGAGACAAGTTTTCAAGCTTTGCACAGCTCATCTTCAAGTACCCAGAGTGTCATAGCTAAATAAATGGTGGGAGAGATGGATAAGCATTAGAGGTTAACACGCACTGCAGCAGGCCACTTGATAGGAAATGAGTAATTAATACTTCTACAGTCATAGGAAAAAAAAAAAGGCCTGTGGTGCCTTAAAAACTAACAGATTTCTTCAGGCCTAAGCTTTTGTGGGCTGCAACCCATGCATCTGACGAAAACTTATGCCCAAAGAAATTTGTTAATCTTTAAGGTGCCACAGGACTTTAGTTGTTTTTGCTATATACAGACTAACATGGCTATCCCTCTGGAGTCATAGGAAAAATATTCAATAGTCTATATTAAACTCTTTGCTTAATCATGCACAGTAAAACATTTGTTAAAAAGTCAGGTTTCTAATTGTGTTATAAAAATATGAATGAAAATTGTTTTTCTTTTTAAGCATGAATGAGGAACATACTCCATTTGAAGTATAAAAGGACTTGGTTCTGGAAAAGCACATGAAAGCACCTCTAGCATTAAAATCAGGAAAAAATATGAAAGAACACTCTGTCTGATTCTGAATTTTTGGGCCACATCATCTCACATAGAACAGAAAATGACTCTTTCTAAAAACACTGCTGCAAGCGTCCTTGAAGAATGGTGTTTGGAGGAACCACTGTTTGGGGGTCAGAGGCATCAGAATGTCAGGAAAAAACTGAGACTAATACGAATAATAGGGCTTCTCATGAGTGTAATGGCCATTAGCACTTTCTCTCTTTCAATTAGTGCCTTTTTCAAGATGGAACCACATAGCACAGAGATGACCAGCAGTCTAGGTAACCAAAAATTAATGCATGGGCATCAACGAACTCTGTTGGATTACAAGGAACAGAATCAAAATGGCACTCCGAGTTCACCTATTTCTATGAAATATGAAACTGAACACAAAAATGCAACAGAAGAACATGCCAAGGGAGAGTACCCAGAAGACCTTTTTTCTCTTAAAGAAAGAAGAAGGGGGGCAGTAATCCTTCATATCATAGGAATGATTTATATGTTCATAGCCTTAGCCATAGTCTGTGATGAGTTCTTTGTTCCTTCATTGACTGTCATCACTGAAAAGCTAGTCATATCGGATGATGTGGCTGGGGCAACGTTCATGGCTGCTGGTGGTTCGGCTCCAGAACTCTTCACGTCTTTAATAGGAGTCTTCATATCTCACAGTAATGTCGGGATTGGAACAATAGTAGGATCTGCAGTGTTCAATATCTTGTTCGTTATTGGAATGTGTGCTTTATTTTCTAGAGAGATCTTGAACCTAACCTGGTGGCCACTATTTAGGGATGTGACCTTTTATATCATGGACTTGATCTTGCTAATAATCTTTTTTCTGGATAATTTAATCATGTGGTGGGAGAGCTTAACATTGCTGACAGCTTATTTTACTTATGTGACTTTCATGAAATTCAATGTTCAAGTAGAAGAATATGTGAAAAAAATTTTTAACAGGAACAAAGTTGAGAAGGTAACGACGGCAGATTCTGAACAAAAGGTTGGTTATTTTTTAATACATATATAAATCTGTAATGCTGCTCTGTCTTCAGGGCCCTTGATGTGATAAATAATGTGTTGTGGAGGTTTCTGGGTTTTCCAAACATTTTTGTGATTACCAATATAGTTCAATATACTAATCAACTGAAAAATAAGGCACGATATAGCTTTTTGGAGGTTATTCACTCCCAGTAGCTGTTTACTTCATAATACTCCAGTCCACATGATAGCTATTAAAACATCATCATTTGCCAGCAGTTACCATGTTATGGTCTTTGAGATACTAATGCTTTTCCCCTATACTCTTAAATTAGACTGTAGCTTTGGTAGCTCTCGGCAGACACTGCCTTTTTATTGACTACTCATAGACTCTAAGGTTAGAAGGGCCCAACATGATCATCTAGTCTGATCTCCTGCACAATGCAGGCTACAAAACCTCACCCACCCACTCCTGCAATAAACATCTAACCTATGACTGAGTTATTAAAGTCCTCAAACCATGGGTTAAAGACTTCAAGATGCAAAGACTCCACCTGCACATGAGCCATGCCCAAAGCTACACAGGAAGGCGAAAACCCCCCAAAAACCTAGGCAATCTGCCCTGGGGGAAAATTCCTTCCCAGTGCTAAATATGGTGATCAGTTAAACCCTGAGCATGTAGGCAAGTCTCACCACCAGTACCCCAAGAAAGAATTCTCTGTAATAACTCAGAACCCACCCCATCTACCCTCCCTTCTTAGACCCCAGCAATATCCACCACCAGCAGTCAGAAATCAGTCAATTTGCAACTGGGCCTCTACCACGGTATTTTTTTCATCAGGAACAAGTAAACAATTTGGAACAATATGCAAAACATATCTTCTGGTGAATTTGTCTGTAAGAGCAACAGTGAGAATCGTGTTATTTTTTTCAGGGATCTGGATTTACACCATTTTTCACTTTGTAATACATGAAAGATTGTAACATGTAAAAGTTATCTTTGCAACATCTCAAGTATTTATAATGATATGGCCTGGGCCCTTAATTCAAACAAAATATATCTTTATTACCCCATATCTGTCAGACAAACTTACTATAATAATAAGACTCCCACTTGGACCTTGTGATGAAAGATGGCAGTGTTTGAAATGGTTATTCAATACATCCAGTTATCAACTTGGTGATGATAACTAGAAAGAGTTTCTTAAAACAAGAAGTTTTAAAATAATTACACAGTTGAATTCATAAATATATACAGTGTGTGGGCAATATGGAATTTTGTCTGAGGACTTTAGAGCACTATGTAAACTTAGCATGCTGGCACCTAGGTGGGATATAGCTGAGTGCCTTGTTGTATATGAACATGAGAGGTTGGCATTAGGATATTATTTATACGTAAATGAGACAATCAGATTTTTCATTAGTTGAACTTATGTTGTTCAGTAAATTATGATAGCATGAATTAGCCACCATCTTGTTTATTTCTGTAGCAGCCATAAAATGGTAGTACAGTAGAGAAATGATGATTTGTCTCTCAATCTCTTTGTGTGTGTGTGTGTGTGTGTGTGTGTGTGTGTGTGTGTGAGAGATATACATATGATAGATACACATTTGGGCTCCAAACCTGCTGCTGATAGCATACAATCAGACTGGTGCACCCATACGTAGTACTACAGCCCACCCAGGTGCTATTAGTTGTACAACTGGATCCACAGAGAATGATTTTAAAAATTCTATCAAAACAATGTTTTAATGAAAATTTAAAAAAAAAAGAGTGAAACTAATCCATTTTATGACCAGCTTTAGCATATATGTGCATCCCATTTTTATATAGAGAGAGACCTGTTGGCCTTTTTTCACCACCTATTTCCACCAAACAGAGCTGTCATTTTTTTTTACTTTCATCATTTCTGTTTGAAAATGCAAAAGGAAGGAAAATAGCAAACAACTTTTTGTCTTAACAAGTAAAAGGTCTTTCAAAAGTTGTATAAATGTCTGCTTCTTAAGAATGCATTCTGTGATAATGAATTGTAAAAACAATCATATTTTATACTAAATGTGTTTCTGTAGGAAACAGCTGCAGTATATGGAGTGCTGACAATTGATCAGTACGTGATTAGGTTACCTATTAATTTGCTTATGCAAGACATAGGAAGATATAGCCCATCATACAACATGGATATACTATTTGAAGCTTTTTCTCTTATCCAAATAAAAATGGAATTTTTCCATTGATTTGGATTATACAAGTCTGTCTATTTCAGATTGTAAAGTAACATTGTGTGCTGCATGACTATCGTGATAAGGGTTTATTTTTTATGGAACAGAAGAATAAAATATTTGAGGGCCAAATGAAATGTTATGAATGTATATTAAAGTACATTGGGTAGATTTGACTAATTACACAAAAACCATTTTGCAAAGTTCACTCATTTACTTTATTTGAATAATTAATTCATTTTTCTTAGAGCAGACTCCATACCAGTTCCAGCTTGTGCTTTCCTCCCGTGATTCACTCATGTGCCTGTATTGCTAACATAAAATGGAGATTAAAGAATCATAAAATTGACAGCTTTTTTTTCTAGAGAAATTAACTTTGCACAGTATTTGTGAAAAGATTAGGAAAATGGACTCAGTTATGTGGAAAATTTTGTATGAGTCAGGCTGTAACAGATAGGCATTTGGAAATTTCTGTTAAGACTTTGAAATAATCTGTGCATTATCAATTCCTTTAGTATTCGAATCAAAAAATCATTAGGATAAACTCCTTTGGTAGTAAGAGGGATGTCATGTAGTAAAAGCTTCAGTAAGAATGCTGTTGCAATTTTGCATTCATTTATTTACCATTAATCTAAAGTGTTAGATAATTACTTTGTATTGCTTTGGAATAACGAAAGGAATAGCAAAACTGGAAAATTCAGTAGTCTTTCCTGCAGACATTTTAAGGGGGTTCACTTTGTACGATCATTTCCTATAACAGAGAAGAAAGTAAAAATATTTTTGTAATCTGCATCCAGTATTCAGTGGCTAATCTCAGTGGCACATGGACGCTTACTCCCAACCAGTGGAGATTAAAAGAGCTGCAGAGGTGATATTCTTGATCTCTGAAGACAGCACTGCCTTACTTCCATATAACCTTTTGTTACCCACAGATCCCATCATTTAGGGAAGGTTTTGTGGGATCCAAGGCAAAATAATAGTGCATGTTATAAAATTAGCATATTTATATTCAAAAGCAACAAATGTAATTTTTCATAATGTGTAACTGGCTTTTTTAAATTTTTTTTTCCTGTGTGGCTTGGAATAGTGAGATGATTGTTTGGAATCATGAGCTAGTGAATGAGGGTGTTTTCAGGGACTCTTGCTGCAAAGGTTGTTTCATGCTCTTGGTTTTTGCAAGACTCAGTATATATAATTCTCCTATTCCTCTTTGTTGCTTCTTCCAAATGCACAGTACCAGTTCTGTCATGGGTAAGCTGGAAAGTGGTCAGCCAAGATAACTGTTATCTATGGTATTTATCTTTAAGACTTTGTGTTGTAATCTGACAGCAGGTCAACAGAGTTCTGAGAGGTCTAAATAAAGAATCATAAAGCTGGAGAGCTGAAGGGTTAAGTGGTTTAGCAATAAATCTCAACCTCAAAGAGTGAAAAATCTAGATGGTCATGGTGATAGATGAAAAGCATTTGAAAAGGTTAAAAGTCCTGTTGAAGTAGATGGCAATACTTTGATGATCAGTCCCATTCAGTTAAAGTGTGCAAGAAACTTGCTATGCTTTAAGGGGGAAATTCAATCCACTGGGGAAGCACTCATAATTAATGTTAAAGCAGGCTTAAGAAGCGTATACAGCACAGGGTGAATCACAGCCTATAAAAGAGCTACCTTCTGAATCTTAGTGTATGTTTAGTCTTAAATCATTTTGTTTGTCCATTTAGCTCCTTCATAGGAATGATATAGATCACTCTATATTTAAATATAAATTAATAATATTTTAGCCAATTAAAAATATCTTATTTATGTATGAAATCATCTGTCTCCTGGCCTTCGGTCTTTCTCAAGTATATTTCTAATGCTTGTGCCACCATATTGTGTTTAAGTGCCTCTTGAGTTTCACATAGATCTGAGAAATATAGTCGGTGCCAGTAGATTGGGAGCACTGAAATGCAAACAGAAAATCATTTTGTGCAGTGTAGTCTTCTCTTGTGTTAATTATCTGTGTAAATGCCTGGGCGTCTAGAAAGGAATGTTTGAATATTAAGAGGGTTAAATTTAATGTGGATCCTCTACAATCCTGTGTTTTCCTGCTAGTCTTTTTTATATTTAAATATCGCTGTCTCACATAAAATTACAGATTAAGAAAATAGGACAGAAATTGATAAAGGCAGAAGCATGCTAGCAGCAATTTAGTGACCCGACAATGCTCAGTAAAACACTATGATAATCCTCTTCTGCAGTTCCATTCTGTCCTTAGGGCAACACAACATACAGAGCCCCATGGTGGTCGTCTTCTGCAGGTGAGTTCTGCAGAGATGTACAAACAGGAAGGAGGGAGGAGGTCGGAGAACAAAAGTGGACAGACAGATAAGAAGGTGCAGGGAGATGATTAAAATATGAATATAAGGGACAAATCTGGTAGTGCAGTAACAGCACATCACAGTTCAGAACTAAACTTAGTCTTTGGTTTCGAGGCCAGCCAGGGGTGGGGAGTACTAAGAATCAATGACACTCAGCCTGGAATGGAAACCATACATGTTTTTTATTAGTGATCTATAAAAGGTTAGAATGGAATGGCTTTTAGAAGGAACTACATTTAGTAGCCTGTGCCTTCACTGGTTGGATAGAGGGGATAAAAGGAAAGAGGTAAGGATTAAAATAAGGGATGGGGGAATAAGACAAAAACCAACACAGAGGTAAAAATGAAGAGGTACAGATAAATACACAATGGTTTAAAATCAAAGGAGAGAAAAAAAGTAGATAGAAAAAGGATAAAAAGACAAAATGAGAGAAAAGAATAAGTTTCAAGGTAGAGGGAACAAGGATTGTAGCCGTGGATTTAGCATACTGTATAGCATTTATTGGTTGTCTCAGTATAGAAGCAAAGGATTGTAATGCTAATACAAGGGAATGAAAACTGAATTTGCCATCCTATCCCTATAAACAATTTCTGTTTTAAGAGAGAGAGAGATGCAGTAGCTGAGTAGTCTGTCCTGCCACTCAGAATACTCTTTTCTGTAGATAGAAGGTTTCAATCTGTTCTTAAGTTGGCAACTTCCGCCTAGCTAAGTACGGATACATTGTTAACTTGCAGCCTCCCTTGCACCTGTGTTGGCGCACAGGGCAAAAACGCATCTCTTCCATTCCTCTCTGTCATTTGCTGCTGCTTCTATCTGCTTTATGTTATTTAAATCACTCTTCTGCTCTCCTACTACAGGTTCTTCTTAAGATTTCTCACGGGTGCCCTCGTTTCATCACACAAGTTAGTTTCCACTTGCCAGTTTCATGTGGGAGTCTGTCTGTGTGCTGGCATCTGTAGTAGGTGCCCCAAATATATCCAGGCTTTCCATATGATTCTACTGGAAATTAGCTGTTTGTTGGTGATTTCTTAGATTTCTTCATTGCTAAAGAAATCTTTTCAACAAATGCCCACAGTCTTTCTTGGGCATTTGCTTTCAAAGGTGTCTAGTTTTCTAGTTTTAACGGCTCTTGCAGCTGTATGATATCAGAGAGCTTATATCTGAACTGAAAGTTCTCTGTGTTGTTCTGGAGTGATATACTTTTTATTTCCATATGTTGCTGGGTTTAGAAAATACTGTTGATGGATGCCTTTCCTATCATTGATCCCACTTCCTGCTTGAGGTCTTCACTGACTGATACAGTACTGTCCAAGTAGATAAAAGGTTCTATTTGTTATTTTTACGTTCTAATACTCTGTTAGTAGTTGGTGTCTGAATTAAAAAATGTTTGATTTTGCATAACTAATTTTGAGCCCTGGTTGACCTGCTCTTTTTGTTAGGTTGTCTGTTTGTAACTTTTTTGAGTTGTTGCTCAATAAATCAGTATTATCTGCAAAGTCTAGGTCAGGATATTTGCTATCTCCCCATACTATTCCAACATCTTTTTTGTTGTTGCACTTCTTCATTATCCAGTCAGTGGAAATGCCCAAACAATAGTGGCAACAAAAATGCAGCTCAGTTTCATGGCAGTGTCCATGTTGAGCCAAACTGTTGTCTGGATAGTAACCCTTTCCAAGCACATTACCCTTATGTACTTTGCCTTGATAATGTCAATGACTTTACTGGGAATCTGTGGCTGTGTTCACATGTAAACTGTTATTTCGAAATGAGTTATTTCAAAATAAAATCCTTATTTCAAAATAACTTAAATCGAAAAAAGCAAATATTAAATCGGAATAAGGGAAACCCTCAAAGCAAAATAGCATGTCCTGTGTCTGGACATGCTGTTTTGCTTCAGAAGAGGGGCAGCATGGGAGGTGTGGCAACATGGCCCTCTGGCAGGGCCATGTTGCCAACCAATCCCCTGCCACTGGCTCTGCAGAGCCAGTGGCAGAGGAAAAGAGCCAGGATGGGGATCAGAGATGGGGGGGTTCCCCCCCTCCCTGCTGCTTCCCAGGTTGGGGGGGGGGAAGAGGTCAAGGCGCTTGGTCCCCCTGTTGGGCTGAGCTGTAGGGACACCAGGTACCGCAGACTCTGGCCGCTTGATGCTGGCTCCAGCAGCCCATGGCCGCCTGCAAGCAGCCAGGGCAGATGCTGGCTCTGGCAGCCCCTGGCCACCTGCAAGTTGCCAGGGCAGATGCCAGTCCCACAGACCCAGGCTGCCTGCAAGCCGCCAGGACAGATGTCAGGTTCCCCACCCCTGGCAGGCTCTGCAAGCTGGTCAATTTCACAAGAGTGAAACTGACAAGGCTGTGGAGTCCAGCCAAGCCGGCATCTCCTCTGGCCACTTGCAGGCGGCCGGGGGCTGGGGGACCGCAGCACCTGGCTAGCTCTGCCCTCGCTGCCCGGCGGGCAGCTGCCAAGCCTGGGCAGCGTGTCCAGCTGGCTCCAGCATCCATTGCCCCCGTGCTGCTGGCAAGCGGGGGCAGCAGGCAAGCCAGCTCTCGCACAAGCTGCCCCCCCTGCACCCCTCTGCTCCTCGCCCCAGCACCCTGGCCAGTGTGCTGATGTCTCCCTGGACAGGGTGCTTCGGGGGGGACTTCCTCCCGGGGTGCCATGCACCCTGGGAGGTAAGTCAAAGCCCTTGTTCGAAATAGTGTTTTGAAACAATGTGTCCCAACGGCATTGTTTCGAAACAACCCTTTCAAAACAAGGGCTATT
The DNA here is from genome assembly GCA_007922195.1 of Podocnemis expansa. Classification (NCBI taxonomy): domain Eukaryota; kingdom Metazoa; phylum Chordata; order Testudines; family Podocnemididae; genus Podocnemis; species Podocnemis expansa. The sequence continues at coordinate 781,180 of ML681982.1, forward strand.
TCGATAACTCCCTAGGTTTTATTGTTCCGGAATGACAGAGGTTATTTCAAAATGACAGGGTCTCATCATTTCGAAATAAAGAAACATAGTTCGGACATGACAACTTTTATTTCGAAACAACAGTGGTTGTTTTGAAATAAAAGCCTTGTGTGGACATAGCCTGTAGGACTGAAGAATATTCCACAGTCTGTATGTCTGTGGAAGCTATCACATGCCTTTTGAAAATCAATGAGATTGATTGATAGGTGAGGAGAACTTGCCATTCTATATGTTTTTATGAGGACTCTTGGTGTGAATTTCTAATCTACAGAGGACCTCTGGGCCTAAATCCAGTCTGCTTCTCCCTAAACTTCACATCCACTGCCACTTCCATCTTGCGTAGCATTGCACTATGTAACACTTTCGCTCTATAGCAGAGAGTAATGCAACTCCTTTCCAGTTTTTTCCAGCTAGTACAATCCCCACCTATTTCGTATTCTGGCAATGAGTCAGTGTTTCCACTGATCCAGAGGGGTGTGTCATTCCCCAGACTTAATTGAACCGTTATGTCAGTTTCAGTTGGGTGATGATACCAGGTGCTTTTAGCATTTCTGATGTGACTTGATCATCTCCTGCTGCTTTGTTATTTGTCAGCTTCTCGACTGCAGCCTGTACTTGTGAAATCTATGTTGGACCATTGTTAATGTCAAATTGATCACAGTCACATGTTTCATTGAAATCTGGGACTGGAGTTGAGCTGGGTCTGTTGAGGACTTCTTTGAAATGCTCTACCCATCTGTTGTATTTCAGTTGGAACTATATTTCCATCTTTGCTTCTTACTGGCCCATTTTCTTTTAGAAATTTCCACACAGGGTTTAGTCACTTGCTAAAGAGCCTCATAGAGTCCTATCCTCCTTTACTTTCTCCAGTATTGGTTTTAGAATTTGGGATTTTTCTTTTCAGCTCTTTTTTCCTTAAGGAGACACCATGTCTCTTGGCTTATCTGGTTCCTTACCTGTCTATTTTGACATCCGCCTGTGATATCCATGCTGTGATATCCATCTTGCAGTTTGAACCATGTTGTCTCAGCACTGCCCATTTTTCTTCAGTACAGCCTGCATGTTGCCATCTTTTGCCTCTGGCAATGCTCAGATCTGTTCCTTAGTTCAACTTGGAATTTCTTGCAGTACTCTTTTGTTTTCAGTTTTAAATCCTGCTAAATCAGGATAAATGAAGCACATCATTTTAGGTCATGGACCATTCTGAGGAAGGCTATGTTTCAGATTTTTTCTACAAGGTTTTTGTGACAAGGACATTCATAGTTGCTGAAAGACTCAGAATCTCATCACCTGGTAAATATCCAGAAACAGCTCTGTTTGGCAACTAGAAACAGTATGTGGGAGGCACAGGAATGTTGTGAAATGACATCTGCTTCAGCGCGAATAACATTCTTGACAAATAGGCTTAGAGTTATGTACTAGCCAGTCTTAAACAAGCTTCTGCAAATTAAGAGAAGTGATCTTTCAAAACTAAATTATTTTTACTGGTGAAACTTGGTTTGAGATGATCTTACTTTGTTTTGAAAAATCTTAATAGGTTGCATTCAGTGTCACATTTGCTACTTTAAGAGGTGCAATACCGTGTACAGAGTGCAAAGACGCCACATTACAGTAAATTGCACTAATTGAACTGAAAATGACATGCGATTAACAAGTGAAACTTTCAGATATCTTTGTGAAATGTCTTACTCTCAGGTAATTATAATAGAAAAAAATTGTCTTTTATTTACCAGGTTGCATCCAACATATAACTGCTTAAGCTAAAATTGTAGTCACCATGCATAGCCAGAGTAAATGTGACATCTGCTAAAGACTGCTAAATTCACTTCACTTGAGTTTTCACCTATGAATCCATGTAGTTTGCAAATCTTCTAGCTATGAACCTACCCAGTTCTATGCTGCCTCCATCCCCCCCTCTCGTGGGACAATTTAGAAGGTTTGTGAAGCACTATATTGTGGTTCAGTGGAAGTTTGGAATCTCCCTTGCCAGCCTACCTGTCCCCCATCACACATACATGTACAATCCCTGCTGCATTTGAGACCTTGCGTGCTTACACAATGAGGAGACTGGATTTTGCTCATAATCTGCAAATATTGCATCATTAAAACTGGGGGCCAGAATTCTGGTTTGATTAAGACTTATTCATTGGGTTTACACCTTATTTGTTTTTTATTTGTCATAAAAGATTTGGGGAAACTTTTATGTAAATCACTGCAATAACTCAGAGGGCAATACTCAGTATTACTAAAGTTGCATTGCAGACTTTGAAGTGGTGTTATACCTTAAGGTTTTCACTGACAATGTACCCGAGTCCTGCTAGCTGTTTCTAGGCAGCTGTTGGAACCACCATATAGATATTATCACAGTTTTTCCTAGCATTTACCATTAATAGATCCTCATAGAATCTATGATTATACTGATTTTCACTTTCAGATCATCTTATTTTTTTTATGTTTTCCCCTGAGTTAGCAAAATAAATGTGAGGCAAGTTAAATGTTCTTCTGTCAGGGCCAGCTCCCAGTTTTATCATATAACTAGTGTTAATTACAAAGGGGAATGAAAGATGGTATATTTATCAGCTTTGGTAACAATAAATCCATCATCTTTTTAAAATAATCATACATTAAAAGCAGGTCACGTAATATTTCATAATGTCTATATGGTAATCGCAGTGTAACTTCAAGTGTACACAATGAGTTACTAAGAATTGATAATTTGGTCCACTGAAAGCTGTACGTTTCCTTAGTGGCTCCATCTTACAAAATGCTTAGGTATTCCCCGAAGTTGTATCAACTTGCACATTTACAAATAGCTTATTATAGTTATTGTCAGTTATGATAATACAGCATCTGGAAACCACAATCTGGATCAAGACCCCCATTATGTTAGGTTCTATAAAAGTGGGAGAAATTTTATCTTTTCTTGGTTCATCTTCTGTTGCTGAGACCAGCTTCCACAGAGCTCTCCTTCAGGTTCTGTACAAGCACAAGTGAACTCAAAGTCCCTGCTCTGAAGAGCTGACAGACGAAGATAAATGGCATGTGAAGGGTTTGTGGAGTGAGATGTGATCCAATATGTACAATTTTCATATACTTACTGTTGTAAAAAGGTCAATTGCCAATAGTTTTCAGCTGCCCCACAACCTAGCTTATATTGTGTTGCTGATTTTTTTTTTTTCTTTCTTACAGCAGAGGTAGGTCATCAGAAGAGAGCTGAAGGAATTGTTATGAATTTTTTTTTGTAATAAAGCAGTAGGCTAATGTCATCGAAAACTTAATTTAATAAAAGGTAATCTTCTGTTTTACAACAGGAACTAAAACTAGCAAGTGGAACTGACACTCTATTTTAATTTGCATAGCTGTACCTGGAAATAAGCCAGTAGATGTTTTTTGAAAATGCTCTTAGACTTTTATTCTTTGTGCTATATTTTATCTAAGAGTAACTCATTGCGAACAGATCAGAATCAGTCAATCACAGTGGCTGTGTCTATACTTGGCCTATCAGTTCGAATTCCTGAATTCAAATTGACCAATTTGAATTAATAATTATTAATTCGAATTGAGTGAATTCGAATTGACATGGCTACACCACAAACTCCAATTCGAATTGGCATGTCCATGGGCTGGTGTAAAATGGCCATTGTCACAGCCAATCCCCTGCCAGGCTCTGGCAGTCTGATCCGGGCACAGGGAAAAGCATCCCCTGCCCAGCTCTAGCCACAGTGCAGGTAGAGCTGGGGAGGGGATGCTTTATCCCACACCAGGCTCAGACGGCCAGAGCCTGGCAGGGGAAGTCTCCCCTGCAAGGGGGGAGGCAGCCTTCTGCCTAGGGAGCTGCCTACCGGGATGAGACCCTGGGCGGCTTCTGCCCGGCTGGCCACCCACCAACACAGCACCCTGGCAGGCAGCTTCTCCTCCGCAGCCACCCGCCAGGAATGCAGCCCTGCAGGTGTTGCTTCTTCCCTGCACAGCCAGCACCACACAAGCCCCACGGGGGGATGCTTTCCCGCCTGCCCGGCTGTCAGGGGTCCTTGTCCCCAGCCAGGGGACAGGAACCTCATTCCACCCCCCAGCCAGATCTGGCTGTGGGGGGGGGAGGTGAAGACACCTTTGGGGCTGCTGGCTATTCTTCCAAAGGGCTATTCTTTCTTCCAGGGTGCATGGTACCCTGGGAAGAAGGTCAAGCCTTGTCAATTCAAACTCAGTGAGTTCAAACTGACATGGCCACACTGGGTCAACTCGAACTCCTGCGTTCAAATTGACCCTGACTTTGATGGAGTGCCTCACTTCAAATTGATGAAAGCAGGCATGTCCAGGGTCCTAATAGAATTCGAATTGATAGTCATTAATTTGAATTCTGCTGTAAGTGTAGACACACCCAGTCAGACTGAAATACCCTAAATTGCAGCAAAACTAATTAATGGTGTTAGAAAAGCAACTGTTTGGGAAGAAAAATATTGTATGACACTGTGAATGAATTTTATATGCAGCTGCTGTAGAACCCAACACAAACAAAAGAATAACTCCCCACTGAACTCTGAAATCATGCAATCTGATGGGACCCTATATGGGGAGGATTCTGAGTTACTACAGAAAATTCTTTCCCAGGTATCTGGCTGGTGGGTTTTACTCACATGTCCATGCTCTAACTCATTGGCAGAGCCCCTCGAGATTTTTTGCTTTCCTCTGCAGCGTGGGTCACTTGCAGGTTTTAAACTGGTATAAATGTTGGATTCTTTGTAACTTGAAATCTTTAAATTATTATTTGAGGACTTGAGTAATTCAGACAAAGATAAGAAGTCTATTATTTGAGTGAGTGGGTGAGGTTCTGTGGATTGCAGTGTGCAGGAGGTCCAACTAGATTATCATGATGGTTCCTTTGGACCGTAGAGCCTATGTGTCTAGACTATAATATCTGTTACTATGGGGAAATGATCGATTCTTTTGCTGTCAATTAGAGCTGGGCAGAGAAACATAATTCTGTTTGTGGATGGATTTTGATATTTCAAAATTTGGTTTCATTTCAATTATGAACAAAACCCCAAAATTCTTTACAAAAAGGAATGGTTCCTACCTCCAGGCAGTCCACATGGTGAAACTGTCCTGGAACTGCAGGACCTGAAAATACTGGGTTCCCTATCCACAGGACAGTTCACATGTCTGGCTGCCCCAAAGCCACAGACTTTGGAAGCCTGGAGTCACCAACAGCCCATTAGGTGGGCTGCTGAAGAGCTCAGCAGGCAAGCTGGCAGAGAAGTGTGAAACATTTTGATTGTGCCAAAGCATAGAATTCCTATGAAACAATGTTTTGTCTGATTTTTTCCAGCCAGCTCTAAAACCAATATAAAATGGTCCCTGTTTGAGCATGATTGAGGTTCTATGTTGGGTCAGCCCTGTTCTCATTGAAGTACACCTATTGATTTAAACTGGCGCAGGAGCTGGTCCTATACCATCAGAGGTCAATGAGGAGTTGTTCTTTTTGATTGTTTGGTATCACAGGAGGTGCAAGGTTCAGAGCTCACATTGCTTCCAAAGCAGTTTAGGAAAAATTCCACTACTGTTCTTGAATCAGCTATAATTGAAAGTTTACTTTGTCAATTTTACAGTCTCACTGTATGCAAAGAGAGCCAATTTTATCAATGCAATTCAGGGAAGAATTATTTCTTCAGTGAAAATATTTTGCATTGGTCTATGACCAATCTAATCACCACCCATATACAAATATATTCATTTAAGTGGATATCCATAAATATTTATGACCTTGAATGACTTTTTTAACGTGAGGTGTGGGAACAGGAATAAAAGACATATGCTCGATGGTATTAACGGCTCAAAAAAGGCACAAACATTAAAGAAAAAAATAGACCAGTGTAAAATTGTTTTATGTTGTAGGAAAACTAAATACATTGGGAAATATTACTGCAAGCTTCACTAGCACTTTAATAATAAATTATGCTCAGGAATTAATCCTACTTTATCACCTCTTAACTGCTTAGCGCTGTGAGACGAGCCTAAAGTAAATGGTATTACCAGTGACATTTATTGCATAACCACGTAGTGTCAACATTTCACCTTCCTACATTGCAGTAAACCAGCTCTTGCTAATGTAATGCAGAACGCTCTTTAAGGAAATGGAGAGTTTGCTGACAGACCCTATATTTGGGCTTCAAGGTATACCTAAGTTCCAAAGGGGCAGCCGTGTTAATCTAGTTCAGTAAAACAAACAAGGAGTCCTGTGGCACATAAAGACTAACACTTTTATTTGTTGCAGGAGCTTTCATGGGAGAAAATCCCACTTTGTCAGAAGCTTTGAAGATGGGGGAGCTAGAAACACCTACTTACATATGCCTTTGCTTCTGAGATTATCTCTTTTGGCAGGGATTGGTGGATTGGTGTCATTCTGAACATTTTGGGGTTCAGTCAAAAGATATTTTGTGGTATAATTAGTGTACTATGTAAGTGCTTAAAAATCAAATGAATCAAAATCCTTTTGATTTCCTGTCAGATTCAGTTCCACAACAGTTGTCAGTTAGTTCACACTTATGACAACTTAATATTTTTGGTTAAAGTTTTTTTTTCCTTATCTTGGAACTCTGGAGTTGCAATAGTATTGCAAAAGTAGGGTGTGAGAGAGTCAGAAAAATCCATATGATCCAGATATATATTACAAGATAAAACTCTCACAGCATAATTTTAAAACATCATATTGTGTGTGCATTAGCTAACTGATTTATCTGCATGATGTTACTGTTACCTTAGTCTTCCTATCCCCTTAATGTTTATTATTCTGACTTTTTGTGTCTTGTTTCAATTTAGAGTGTAAACTCTTTCAAGTAGGGGACATGTGTTCATATATGGTTGTACAGTGCTTGGCAAATAAAGACTTTGATCTTGGTTGGCGTGTCACATGCTACAGCAATACACAGAGAAATTAATCATGAAAATAATCTGAAAAGCATGGATTAATTAAACAAATTATTCTCTTACCCTTACATTGAACACCAGAAAGAAACAGTCTCTGTGGGAGTTAAATCCTCCAACTCAAGATCTAAAACCAAAGCAATTTCATTTGGAGAATGAGGTATAATGAAGCCAACCAGACTGGAATTTATTGATACATTGCCTGTGTGCGTATTTCTATTGAAGTCAATGGCAAAATAAAGCGGGAGAGATCATTCCATAGCGGGAATGAGGGAACTCAGCACAATGCAAAAATCAATTTTCAAAGATAAAAATAATGCCCAGGACACCTTAGAATCAGGTCCAATGCCATATGCTAAACTATATTTATCATACAGTGCTCATATCACCTTCACTCTGCTTATTAAGTTGTATCATATGAGACTTCAACACCCATAATTCTAAGGACTTTGTCACATGATTCCACAATTTATCACACAATTATCACTTGCTTATCTGGTGTCTGTGTGCCTAAAATGTGGGGTTGTCTGTGTGTGTACATGTTTCTATGTGAGAACTGAGTTGCTCATGTACCTCTTACCACTTCACCTGCACTATGCCCTCTAATCAAGGTTCCTGGAAATTATTCTAATATTTCAAATTCCAGAGCAGGCTCAAACTCTGTTTTTAAAATCAGCCTTCCAGTGAACAGAACAGTCACACTGGATCAGATTAATGGTCCATCTGGCCCAGTATACTATCTTTAACAGTGGCCAGTGCCAAATGGTTGAGAGGGAATGAACAGAACAGGGTAAATCCAAGTGATCTATCCTCTGTCATCCAGGCCTAGCTTCTGGCAGCATGGTGTGAAATATTTCCTCCTTTTCTCCCAAAATCTGGAATTCATCCAATCTACAAATTAATATTTCTGAGTCCTAAGTTATGCAATACTAGAGGTAGCAGGGTTGGACCATGTCCATTGCCCTCCCCTTCATTGTGATCTGTGACATAGCTGCATGTTCCAGTTATATCCAATAGTATGCAGCAATGCACAGGTATACCTGGCAGTTACATGAACTCCCTAGTTACAGCAGTGCATTAAATGTTTTACAGGAATTGAAATCCCACTGCTAAAACCAGTGTAGCTAATCAGTGATTTTTAAAATTCCCTGAGTACTACCACACTGTACATTTTGGCCACCCCAAACATAACAGTGGAGAGAGAAATTCAGCTCCTCCAGCTCCGAAAGCACAGATCCCTACTACCTGAACTAAATATAAATCTGCTTTGGCTGTTGACTATATCTCTTTATCTTTACTGTATTTTTATTATTGCTGATTAGAATTTTCAGACAAAAAGGGGTGGGTTGGGGGTTTGTTTTGTTATGTTTTTCTTTTTCTTGTCTGTGATAAATGCTTTTTTTCTAAATGAATTTTTTAGTGTAAAATGGCTTTTGAAGTTCTAGGATGCTAATTTTTTCATGTTTAAATTTCATTCATAAATATAGCAATCCGATCTACATTTTTTCATTATTTAAGATTATTTAATGAATACTTTTTGTGACAAACTCTTTGTAGTTTGTTTTCAAGAGTTCATTCAGAATATTCAGGAAATTAAATATTACTTATGAGGAGTTTTGTTTAGACACACCAATCCCAATAAACATTTATTTCTGATCACTGACTGGAAGAGCATGATTCTTAGAATCAGATTCTGCCAAATATTATTACCAATCTGAAATTCATTTTCTGCAGGGACCCTCCAAAAATACATAAAATGTGTTTCTTTGGCAATATGCCTACCAATATCCTCTAATGCCAGAAAATTCCTGGACAAGGAACAAAAAGGGGTGTGAACACAGCTAAAATGAATTCAGTAAGAATGTTAAATGTAGATATTAATATATTAAGCATTTTCCCAGGTCAGTTTGTTAACAACCAGAATGCAGCCTCAAGGTTATGGGTAGCTTTATTTGGACTGGTCGGAAAAAAAAAAAAAAAAGATAGTGCTCCTTTTAGAGGTCCAGGTGTTGGCTGGGTGTGGAGGTATCACCCAAGTTGGTTGGCACGATGGTGGAGCTTGGGTAAGCTAATGGCCCCTATGCATCTTGTGGGAGGCTATATAAACCTTGTTTTCCAGCCTGATTGTGCCTCCCTCACCACCCCAAAATCTTTTCTGAGGTTAGGGAAGAAATTTCCCTCACTCCCATATTGATCAGGAGTGGTTGGTTTTTACGTCTTTCCCACAGCAGCTTGGGGACCTAGGGAATTGGGGGGCAAGGTACTGTTCAAGTTGTGGCAGTTTAGCAGGTGGCATGTGTTCAGTCCAGGTACTTGTTCAATAAGTGGTTTAGTTCCATGTCAAACCAGAGCTGCACCCGGATTTAGGGAAAGGCATTCACCCCTGGAAAATCTTGGGAAGTTAGGTTAGGGTGCCCATTGCCTAGTAAAGCAAACATGGATAGATTACTTCAACCAGAAAAACCCATTTCATTTAATTAAATCTTATGATTTTGCCAGTTTGCAGCTGTAGATTTTACAGGGATGGATTTTGTCTGGCAAAAGCCATGCAACCTTTTCTCCTGTTTTGATGGCCATGATCAAAAAAATGTTGATGCTTAAAGAACAAGGTAGAGTTTCTAGTCTTGAAATAATGTGACAGCAATTAGAGACACATGCACAGTAACAAACAAGAACCAAATTGCAAACTCATGCTTTAGTTTAGGATTTAAGTGTCTAGATATGGTTATCTCTTTCATTTAATCTTCTTAGAAACCAGTGGCTTTCAAGGCTGGTAGAAAAATTTACAATGATCTGTAGGAAGCTTTATTTCTGCTTGCCTGATTGGATTAATGTCTGAAAGTAAATCAATGGGCAGCATATTGACTACAAAATAATCTTGACACAAGGTACAAGCCATGGCATTTCAAAGAAGGTGGGAGACATGGCAATGAAGCAGCATGATGGAGACTAGCAAAGAAATGAGTGAGAGGCTGTTTTTCAAGTGCTACTAATCCAGAGCAGTGGTTCTCAATCATTGTGTCAGGACACATTACTGCAGGGGTCTCAAACTCACAGCCTGTAAAGTTATTTCCTGCAGCCTGCGATGACACTACCATTATCAATATTTGCAATATCGTTGTATGAAAAGGTTTCAGTGGTGCGGCCCTTGGGCTAACGTACTAGTCCTCAACTGGTCCTTGTGGTGATTTGAGTTTGAGATCCCTGCATTACTGTGTCACCATACAGCAGTAAGTGTATTGCGGGGAGCAGGGGAAATGGATCTGTTTGGCCTGGAGGGAGTGGGCTGGTGTGTTCTGTAGAGTAACAATATGCTACAAAGTATGTCAGATCCTACAAAAGGTTGACAACCACTGATCTAGAGAGACAAGGTTGGTGAAAGTAATATCTTTTATTGGATTAGCTTCGGCTGATTGGAAGGCTTACGTGGAGTGCTCGGTTATTGCCTAAGTCACTAGTATATAGGGGAAGGACCTGGAAACATTTATTAAATCTCCATAGTTTTCCTGAGCAAGAATATTATTTTTGTCATTAACATTTGTTTGCTGCAAATGCTGTCTTTCAGGGTAATGCATGATACCTAAACACAACTGAGACCACACTTGTTCCCTGCTAAAGAAAAGTGTTTAAATTACTGTTATGCATTAACCGCAAAAAAGGCTTTATCTTGCACTTGTTGAAGCAAGTCAGAATGTTGTCACTGATTTCTGTGGAAGCAGAATTGGGCCCAAAATCCAGACATTCTGAGTCATGATCTTACATTTTCTGCATGTTCCACTATCTCTTAATTCTCAAGTAACTGCACTGATTTTTTTCAGACTCAAACAAAGAAATAAACAAAACACCACATACATCAGGGCACCACTCTGAGCTTAAAGCAAGAAAAAGGGTCTTCATCCCAAGGTACTGAGTGTTTTCTCCCATTGACAGAAGGTGAACGGAAAGCTCTCAGCATCTCCATAGGATCAGGCCCAATCATTTCTCTCTGAACTGTAAATTGTGGAGAAAACTTATGAATCTCACAAAGTGACTGCTGTAGTGTTGGTGGGGTAATATAATAATTTAGTGTATGAGTGACAGAATATCAAGACACAGTACTGTTAACTTGTATTCTACTTTTGTATACCTATTTTGACAAAATAGATAGTTATTTGAAAACAGAATTGGGGCAGACCAACAAATGATATTTTTGTTGGAGTAAGTGTTTTCAGAAATAAAGTACTACTAAGGGGACAGAGAAGGACATTAGTGAGTAGGACAGGAGTAATACTTCCTATTTTGCCTTTTAAAATGATGACTTGTAGTTGAAAAAGTGAATGGGAAAATTTTTTTGTTAAATTAGATATTAAATACTCAAAACAATTTTTAGTGTCTCCTACTGTTTTAAAAGATGCAGTTAATTTTTTATTAAAATAAAAATTGCATAATAGGCATCAGCTGTTAGAGAAAATAATTTCTAAATGTTGCTCTCAAATATGCTCAGAATTCATCTTCGACAAAATATTTTAGAATGATAAGATGTGATGTTATGGGACCATTAAGATATTTTTAGTAATGTCATTTGTACATCTGTATCTGTAACTAAGTGGCTTGAAAAATAGATTATTGTAATTAAATTTGTTATATATTCTTACAACTACATAAATGGACACTACAGATAATTTAGGATTTTCAAAAAAATGAGCTTCTATCCAGAATATTGGAGAGAGCTGGTTAACTTTTTCTTCACATTAATATTTAGACAGATGGTAAAATTAGAAATTTAATTAGTATTATTAGAACAGGGGAACATATATAAATGTTGCTGTGAGATATTGCTATAGCTGTAATTAGTGAAAGCACTTGACTTGGAGTCCCCTTGGTATGAGAGAGAGACCTATTGCCAGATGTTCTCCACTGGGGACCCTCAACTTTGGAAACTACTTCCCTTGGCTTGAAATAATGTTAATCTGTTGAGCTTTAGACCCTCTGCAAGGTCCACTCTTTAACAAGAGGAAGCATCTGTGGTAAAGTGCCAAAGAGGCAGCTGTATTAGTCTACTAAAGCAAAAAAAAACAAGGAGTCTTGTGTCACTTAAAGACTAACAGATTTATTTATCGTATTTTGCGGCAGAAACTCCCACATCATCAGACACTTTGAAGAGGGGGAATTTACAGAATGGGATAAAAATAAATATAGGGGAGTGTAAGACATGGGATCAGGTCGTACTGCAACAGCAGATCAGAACATTTGTAAAGATTCAAACTCTGGGAAACAGCACATAGAAGGAGGGTGAAGTCAAATTACCTGTTACAGTGGGAAGAGAATCCGTAGTCATGATTCAGTCCTGCTTTCACGCAATCTAGTCTGCATATTAGTTCAATTTCGGCTGTTTCTCTTTGAAGTCTTGATGTCAAGATAATCAATGTGACTCTTCAAAGCATCTGACGAAGTGGGATTTTCTGCCACGAAAGCTCATGCGATAAATAAATCTGTTAGTCTTTAAGTGCCACAAGACTCCTTTGCTTTTTTTGTGGTAAAGTGGTACTCGTTAAGTTAACCTAATAACTTGCTAATTATTTTCTAGTTTGCAACTGAGTTGCTGCTGCTGGCTCATTCTTTTCTTAGGTGACTGTATTTAGAATTGACCGACTGTCTGAACATTTTTGCGTTTTATACATTGAAAGAAAGAAAGAAGACGACTCCCCTTCATATGTGCATACATCTGATGTGTTTAAGGAGGCATGGTATGTGTGAATAATAAAGGGAGAAAAGATACTTAGTCTTTTAATTGAACCTGCTTCTGCAGTTGTTTCACATTCAAAATTATCAAAGGGAAGTTCCATGCATCAATAATTGCAGGATTCTGCACTTGGTGTATAGCAATAAATCAATACACATTTAAAAGCTGGAGTACCACCAAGAAGTTGTGTTGTTGTAATGTTCTGACTCAGCATCCTAGAAACGTAGGATGGGAAGTGACCTCAAAAGTTAATCTAGTCCAGTTCCTTGCACTCAAGGAAGGACTAAGTCATAAATGGAACATTGCTGACAGGTATGGTCTAACTTGTTCTTCGAAACCTCCAATAACAGAGATTCCACAACCTCCCTAGGCAATTAGTTCAAATACTTATCTATCCAAACATTCAACCTAGACCTCCCTTGCCACAATGTAAGCCCACTGCTTGTTGTCCTATCCTCAAAAGTTAACAAGAATAATTTTTCACACTCCTTCTTGTAGCAACTTTTTATTTACTTCATGACATTTGCCTCATCATCTCCTGAGGCTGCATCAATTCATTTATCAGATTAGCAGTATTTCAGGTGGCGAGTCCCCTGGCTAATAGTGAGTTCCAGATTTTCCCCTTGCATTGGTGTGGAGATCCCACCTACTGCCTCTGAAGACATAGGAGTTGCCCAGGAGTCATGCAATGCTATCCTCAGTACAAACACTCCTTTTATCAAAAACAGTCACCTTGATTAGTACAAATCCAAACTGCTCCGATCTCTATACTGTGTGAATGCAGTATGCCAAGTTGGGTCTCCAGTGTCTTTGGCATCTGCAGCCATGGTCCTCATGTTTCCCCAGAGTTCTCAGACTGCTTCCTAGGTCAACCCTTCACCTTTGGGTTTTGGCCATTCTGCTTCCTGCTATCTATCTATATACCAGCTGCAGCAATATACAGTCCCAAGGACACAACAGGCATTGCACACCCACACTGCACCACCCTGTTCAGTCACTAAGTAGGGATGTCCTTTTTTTGGAGGCTCCTGGGGATTCTCTGGTGCACTGCAGGCTAACTGAGACAATGAGGTCAGTCTGCTTTCTGAACCTGTTCTTCAGCACAGATCTAACTCTTGTCTTGGAGTGTTCCTGCAGCAATAGGCAGAGCCACCCACTGCTCATGCTGCCACATTCTTCCTCCCCCTCTTTCAATTGAGGTGGAATTTCCTTCTATCTCTTTTTTCAGTTGGCAATTGCTCATCTCCTTTCCAATTAGTGTGCTGGAGGCACAGCCATTTTTGATTAGGAATTCACACCTCCAGATATTTCCTCTCTTGAACATCCCTATCCACAGACATATCATTCCGGAGATTGCATTGATTCTTTGTCAGCTATATAGTGACATTTTGTATTAATGTAACAAAGTAGTATGATGTGATTTCATTGCATCGTATTGCCACTAAGTAAATTAAAATGTATTTATAGATGGGAGTCAAGTGTATGGGAAGGCTTCTCCACAAATATTCTGACTAAATTATGAGTACTATAGGCTGTGTTCACACAGCACTCTTATTTCGAAACAGCAGAGGTTGTTTCGAAATAAGAAACACCCTGTTCAACCGACGCACGGTTGTTTCGAAACAATGGGAACCATTGTTTCGAAACAATGGCGTTGTTTCGAAACAAGTTAAACCCCATGCGGGGACGAAACAATGCCGTGCAAACATGTTTCGAAACAACGGTGACTTGTTTCGAAATAACTGTTGCCTGAACCTGCTATTTTGCTTTGAGCTTTTTTCCTTAATTCAAATTAACAAACTGTTAATTCGAATTAAGTTATTTCGAAATAAGGTGTTATTTCTATACAAGTTGTTTTGAAACAACCATATCGAAATAACCCCCTGTATGTGAACACAGCATAGATAACTCCACAAAGAGTTACACATATCAGTGGTAGTCATATGCAAAAGTTAGGTTCAGTGGATACATGGAGAGTATTCACTGTAAAAATACATTAGACAAATTCAATAAGAATTTGTCTGCTAAATTTAATAATAAGCTTAATAATTTCTGTTACTTTCAGAGAATTATGTTATTGATTGGATCCTCTTTTCAAGTGCTTTTATTAGCATTTAATGCAAAAGTGAGGGCTTACAGCTCCTAAAATAACAAAGGCAAGCACTTAGCAGTATTCTGCAATTCTAAACCCAAAGGAAAAACATACATTTATGCCAATTCCCTGGCACAGCAAGTCTGGTGCTCCATAACTAACTAACTGATGGCTGTTTTCAAATAAACAATCAAATAATTAAAAAAAAATCATAATATATAGAGGAAGCATGGTCTACAGCAAAGAAGCATTTGTGATGCTTAAATCCTAAGACTGGGGAAGAAGAGGATCCAGGGGCCAGTCAGGGCTCATTCAGATTTTGCTGTGAGAACTTGGGTAAGTCATTTCACTTCTAGGTGCCTCAGATTCTCCATCTGGGAAATGATGATAATGTCTACCTCACTGATGACTGTAAAACACTTTAACATCCTTAGATGGCTGGCCCAATGAAAATGAAAATGCGAAATAATCATTATTTTTATCTATATAATACAGGAACGTCACTTTGTGCATAATTCTGAACTAAAAATGTCCGTTGAGTCAGTGTGAAGTGATGGAATGAAACAGTAACAAGCATGTCTGAGAGCTCTTTTTGTTCAGAGTATCACCAGACTGAACCGTCACCAAGATTCATGATCTGTTACTGAACCATTTTAAAGTTCTCAGCCATTTTGATTTTATGAATTACACTTGTTCCGTGGACAGCTGCAATAAAGCATGTTATCTTTAGCATTCAAAGACTGCTAAATCATTGTGTTATTTAGGATAACTCAACCAACTGCTACTCTTACTCTACAACTAATTTGCATGCAACAGTTTAACTGGTTGTATGAGGGAGACTGCACAGATGGTAGCTTACTTGGCCTAACTGCCAGACACACACATCAAAACAAATCTCCCTGCGTATCACCAGAACCACAAATCGACACAACCATCTTCCTCACAACAACATAAGTAGCAAACACAATTAACCCCAAACACTCAGTCATCACTGCACACATCTCTCATTTGCCACCTATAAAAATCAGCACAAATCTTCCAGCACAACACAAACTCCAAACAAATCAACACAACTCACATACAGGATAATCCCACAGAGACCCTCAACACAGTTCATACCCCTCAGTTGCCACCTGCAAAACTCCCAGCACAATTGTATATACAATACAACCAACATACACCTAACTCCAAAAGTCACTCTAAAGCCTAAAATGTTTGATTCCTTGTGAAGCAATGAAAAGAGCTACAGATAAGTTTCAGAGCTCTTTTTTTTATTAGAACAGTGCCACTTTTTACCTTCTACTTCTTAAATTCTGAGTAATTTGGGTTTGTTATTTTTTTACAATCATGACTTTGTGAATTTTATCTGTACAATAGCATGGGCTTTAAGCTGCTAGTTTTATTATAAAAGCCTTTGGAAACAGAAAGAAGGTAGCAAAAAAGAACTCTATTTGCATGCCCCAAGGCTGAATTTGGGTTGCTGCCTAATTCTTAATCATATGTTATTTCATGGCCATCATGCATTTCACAGAATATAAGAAGTTGACCCCAAAACCTGAAATTCCAGTGCTGCCTATTTTTCAGTTGCCAGCCCTGGAGAGAGAGGTTTGAGCAACCAATCGTTTTCATTGAGATGGGGTGAAATTGCAGGAAGAAATGGGAGTTAAGGCTTGGCTGGAGCCAGCTGACCTGTTCTTGTTCTTCTTTTGAGTTTAGTTTGTACACCACTTCACTGAAAGCAGGGGGAAGAAAGAGAAAAGAGAACAGATGATTTTATAAGCCAAGGAGACCTGACTTTCCCCATTTTTGTAAGTTTTTGTGGGTTATATTTTTTTGTTTTCCTTTGCTGCTGTTAGAGGTCTACTTCACTGTTTCCTCAAACTGAAGACCATGAAAAGCTTCCTCGTAGTCTGCAAATGACTGTATGTTAAATATGTTTTTTAGAACAGGGAGAAGGAATAGGAGCACTCCATCCATTCATAAATTGGGTATTGCACTGCAGATACCCTGCTGTCATGTACTGGCACTCCCTGTTACTACCTGCTCCATGATGGTAAGGAAAGCTAAAAGCACAGAAACATGTTTTATATTATTTGCTTATGTAGGCAACTGCTGTAGTTGCTACAGATTTTATAGGATTGTGAACAGGAGGATAGGTGGCACATGAGACAGTTTTTCTGTTAGGGTGAAATGCACGCTAATCAATTGTTTGGCTATGTCTACATTGGGGGGCTCAGTTAAGTCAACTTAACCATGTTGACTTAAAAGTCGACCTTGTTAAATTGAATTATGGGTATTCTGGCTGGGCCCTGGGCCCCACCCCCTGCCCCACCCTGGATCCCAATCAGATTCGGCAACCTATCGGGTTCCAGGGGTCAGATCCAGCCCCAGCTGCCACCAGCAAACGTGTGAAATTGACTAGGCTGAGTCACTGGCATTGCTTGGAGTGGAGGGAGAACAGGACTCCACCAAGTGAGGTTTACTCCAAGCCGCCTGCCGGTGGCAGCAAGTGGCTCAGGGCTGGCTTGAGCTCTGATCCGCTTCCTGCAAGCAGCTTGGTGCCAGATCCAGCTCTGCACTGCTTGTGGCAAGCAGCAGAAACCGGCTCCCAGCCCCTGCTGCCTGCAGCAAGGGGCTAGGAGCTATGTTCCCTCTAAGCTGTGCATGTGTGTGCATGCACACGGGTCATGAAACCCGCGCACACAACAAAATAAAGTGTACACAAAAAAATTCAACAGTGCTAATATTTTTTAATTTCTACTCATAAGTGGGAGGTGGATTACAGTCTGATTCATCAGATGTCACCACATAATAAAAGACAGATATTTGCATCATACTCACTTGCTTCATTGCGCCCACAAGTTTGACCACAGTCTCTGGTGTGTGCACAAATTTGGACACTGGTTCTGAAAATTTGCACAAAAGAAATTTTTTGAGTACACAGCATATGAAAAATTAGAGGGAACATTGGCTAGGAGTCTGATTGGACTCCCAGCCCCTTGCCTTTGGTGGCAAGAGCCAGCTTCCAGTCTCATTGGACCTGTCAGCAGTGGCTGGGGCTGGATTGGGCCTCCAGAGCCTGATTGGGACCAAGGGCAGGGCTGGGGGCAGGGCCTGGGCCTGACCTTTCCTGGCCTGTAAAACTTACTTAAAAGCTTAAGTTAACTATCAGGGCAGGTTTTATTAAGTTCACTTAAGCAAATGCTTAAGTCAACTTAGTAAATTCTAAATTTGCACATGGAGTTGCTTAAGTTGACTTAAGAAAGTTTGTCAACCTAAGGCTTCAGTGTAGACATACATTTTGTGACTATTGATCTGTTCTGCAGGACATGTTTCTTGTTTCAGCTGCCTGGGTGGAACTTAACTATTCAAAAGTGAGGGCGAGAGGAAACAAAGTAAATGTTTAGGGCGGAGGACTTCCCTGTTGCAAAGGAAAGCTGGTATTTATTGTATCTGTCCTATTAAGATAGAATTTCTCATGGGTAAGGTCAGATGTTTTATACCTTGTGTGCTGGTCTGTTTGATCATAAAGGTTACAAGTTTCTGTGCAAAAACCTCATTGCACAGAGCTTGATCCAAAGCCAATGGGAGTTTTTCCATTGATTACAATGGGTTTTGGGTCAGGCCAGTAGGAAAAGAAAAAACATGATTGTAACACATAATATGTGATTGCAACATATTCCGTGGGAAACGAGATGATCATGAAAGAGTTGTTTGGCCCAAAATCAATGCAATAAGAAAAGCAGGGCTCTCCAGTTGGATGGAAGCATTCACATGTGCAAGTGTGCCAGCCATGCAGTGCTTAGGATAACTCTCCATTCTTAAAAATTTACTTCATTACAGTAAAGTTTCTAGAACATTAAAACTGATGTCATTGAAACCATTGTTTCATTGAACAATTTACACACAAGTTATTCTTTCACCTATTTAAAATAGATTCTGAAAATTCTGTAGAATGAATATTCTTCACTGGATTCTATAGGCATTTATATGGATTTCTGTAGAACCCTGTTGACTTCATTCATATTAAATTTTATACAGTTTTTCCAGATGGAATTTACTAAAAATTTTCCAGAGGCTCTATACAGCTGGAAAGTGAGCAGAAATGGTTTCTTCAAGTATGTGCTAAATATGTCTAGCACCTTAAAAGCATTGGTTTGTTCAACTGGCTGTTATATATGTGTTTGTGTTTGTAGGTTGCCCTAAGAAATTTGCTTCATAAAATATGACACTATTTTCTGTGAGGAAGAAATTGTGTTACTCACTGTGCTTCCCAAATATATTGCTGTTGTGTGCAAAGTTGTGCATCAAACGTGTAAATTTACATCCTGCAAAATATACAGGCTACATCAGAGAACTAAGTATTGGAGAAAATATGTCATGTTAGGACTCCACATGATTGTAGTGGGCATCATTAAAACTAATAGAAATATGCTTCCCTTGATCTGTGACTGAGCTCCTGTTGTCATTAGTCACAGTAGTGTGTAAATCAAGGATAGTATGTGGAGAAATAAGATAAATTGATGGGCTCAAGAAATCAGATTAGATGTGCAACTGAAATAGAGAAGACATATTTCCAGATGTCCTTTCCAGTAAATATCTTTACTAATGTTTTCTAAATGTCAAAAATATAGATGATATGTTCATAAGCAAACTTTTTATTGAATGCTGCTGTTATATAAATCACAAACCCAATATCAGTCATTCAAATTAGAGTTGCCTGAGGCAGTTTTAACTTGCTGTATATGCTGGCTGGCAATTTCATTGAAGTGGGACCAATATAAAATGTATGTGAGAGAGTAGAGAATCATGTTCATATGCCGTAGTACTCATACAAGATGATACTGTGTTTTCTCAACTCTCAGCAGCTGTCTGTCTTTTTGTACACTCATTTTTTGTATGCTCAACAGCGTTTTTTGAAAACATAGTCTCAGAAGAAGCCCTAAGAAGGAGTACATGAAATTCAAAAGAATAATTCACAGAGTCTACTTTCACATACTTAAAACCAGAAAAAAATCCTGAATTGTAATATATATGGGATTTCAGTAAGACACTATTCAGTTAAAATTGAGAATACACAACCCAACCCTATTAACAAGTTATTGTTCTAAATCTGTTATTCTAATATGTGAGGAATTACAAATTAGTGGATCTGAATTTATCTTTGGTGGAAGCAAGAAACTGATCGACATAAAATGGACACGTCATCAATTATGCAGCTCCCTGGTAGCTGTTGCATTAATCAGATTACTTGTGCTGACATGGATAGTGGAACAAATTTTGGTTTTTGTCTTTACAATGTCAGCAAGAGAGTTGTTTTATTTTATATTGTCAAGAGAATTGTAGAGATTAAGTTAATTCATATCATGCAATGACTTGCTGACCAACATTCAGATGCTTTTAAAATTCTTGTTCGAGTTTTAACTCAAGTATGTACATCTGCAAAATGGAGGAAAGAGTCTAGAAAACTGTAATTGGCTGCATGTGTGGTGTGTTCCTCTCTGCTGAGTAGTAGGAGAGAGATCTTTATAGGTCATCTTCCCACTGAAAGAGAAATCAATGTTGGGAATCTGGCTATACTCTTCATGCAACATGTTTTAATTATGCATAGACATATGGGTTAAAGTATAATTTGGTGGGCCCTGGAACCCTCCTAATCGGGTGGGCCCCCCTTCCACTCAGGTGTGCCCCCACCCCAGCTCCTGTCCCCAATATCCATTCCCCTGTCCCCAAAATCCACCCCAGCCCCAATACCAGCACCCAAAATCCACCCCCCAATGCCCCACTCCCCTGTCGCCAATACCCACCCCCTGCCCCCAATACGCCGACCCAGCATAAGCCGGCTGCCCCAGTAATTCTCAGGGGCAGTGCAGGTGTGGAGGAGGCGATAGGGCCCCGGTCAGGCCAGCAGCGTGACCGGAGCCTGGCTGGGGTGGGGGGAGTGGGGGTGGGGTGGGGGGAGTGGGGGCAGGCCCCAGGTTGGGGCAGGGCCTCGAAGGGGAGAGATTTGGGGCAAGGCTTGGGCTCTGGCACAGAATGCCCCCACCCCCTCCCTTGTCCTGCCAGAATACAGGGGAACGGAGTTCTGAGGCCCACTACTTTTAGGAGCTCAGTGTTTGGACCCCTAAAAATAGAAAACAGTACCAGAACGCTGCATTCTGGGGCCTGCTATTTTTCAATGGTTGGCCCCAGAATGCAGCAGTCTGGCACCATTTTCTATTTTTAGGGGGCCTGGAACCCTGAGCCCCTAAAAATAGTGGGCCCTGGAACAGCTTTCCCCTGCATTCTGGCCTATTTTAAACCCTGCATATACACTGACTAGTCCTTAAACAGAGGTGACCAAAACAGCACACAGGCAATCCCCTCTTTCAGGAGTCTCAGCCTAAAGACCAGAGGCCAGTTCCTAGGGAATAATTCTAACTCAAGAATTTACTCTACTTAAAGTAGTGAACAACATAGCTTTTGGCTTGCCTTAGCTTTCACTAAAACCATCGCAAAACCAACACCACAGTCTTTTCTTCCAGGACTAAAACTATGCTTGAATGGTAAGAAGAGGAACTTTTAAGACTACATGTACCAGTGCCATCTAATAACCCGTAATATTACATGTAGTAATATATAGATATATTATTCATTATATACATTGTATGGTGATTTTTAAAAAATCAAAATCTTTAAAGCAGCATTAGTCTTACATCTAAGTTCTTGCATCTAACCCACCACAAGATTTAGGGATATTTAGATCAAGGATTTTGGTTTGACTCATTATAATTGGGAGTCAGTTTTGAAATTCTGATCCAACTTTGAAACTGCCCCCAATGCTGAGGATGTTTGGATCCATGGTGTTTTTGACTTTAAGCCATCTCTATTTTAGAATATCTGTTGTCTATACTGATAGAATTGTAAGACCTCATGGGGAAAAAAAATAAAAACTTCCATGAATTGTTTAATTTGTTGGGCTGGATTTCACTAATTTATCAGAAACATTCTTCACATGGTAAATGGGATAGTGTCGCCAGTGACTAGCATACCCCATTTTCATTATTCACATATGCTTGCTTTGTTTTACAGTACATCACCTGTTAAAAGGACTTGAGATGTTGCTGCTATTCAGCAACAGTGAAAATCAAAAAAAACTAACATAGCTGCCCCTTTGAAAGTGAAAATCAAATCATCGTAAGGCTTTGATCAATGATAGCATGAAGCACATGCTTGACTCTGAGACAACATCTATACTTAGAGCTAGGGGTGTGATTCCCAGCTTACACATGCATACTCCAGGTAACTCTCATCAAACTGCTATACTAAAAAAAGTAGTGCACAGTCAGTGGCTAGCTGCCCTGAATAGAAATTCACTTGGATCACATGAGTACACGTTTGAGGTGGTTAGTACATGTTGCCACTCACTGCTTTCAGGCTACCACAGCAACGTGACTAGTTTTAGCATAGCATACCAGGATAGTTAGCAGGAATGTATGAGGATATGTCTACACATCTTTTATTTTGAAATAACACTGGTTATTTCAAAATAAGAGATTAGGTCCAAACAATGTTTTCTTATTTCAAAATGACGAGATCCATCATTTCAAAATAAGAACTGTCATTTCGAAACAGCTTAAACCCCATTCATTTCGAAATGGCTGTTATTTCAAAATGGTTATTTCAAAATAAGGCCATTTGGACATGTTGTTTCGAAACAACACCATTGTTTCAAAACAGCTGTTTCGAACAAGATGTCCAAACAGCCTAATTTCTAAATAACCATTTTGAAATAACAGCTGTTTCGATAGCAGGCTTTCCCTTAATTCGAATTAACATTTTCTTAATTCGAATGAACTTATTTCAAAATAAGGACTTTATTTTGAAATAACTCATTTTGAAATGCTTACTTCGAAATAATGATGTGTGTGTAGACATAGCCTATATGTAAGTTGGGAATCACAGCTTTATTTCAAGTGTAGACATAGCCAATGGGATTTAAGCAGGTGAGTAAATGCTGTCCTGTTTAGGAAAAAAGTGTCAAAATATGGCTATAGGTGCCAAGCTTTAGGTAGCTGAGTGTGAAAAGTTTGACTTCACTGGACAGTTCCGGATCCCATTTAAGTAAATGGGAAAACTACTGTCTTTATCCCTTTATCTGTCTTGCCTGGAGACTCCCTTTTTGTGTGTAGGGGGGGAGGGGAGCATTCATTTGAGCTGTGTAGGATACAGTTTAGCTGTCTACTTTTGACCTTTACATCCTTCTGACATCAAAATTGCCTTTTAGAGATTCCAGAATCAAATTTAGCTTATACCATTTTATTTTGGCTTGCAGCAACTGTTTCACTTGCAGTTGGTAGTTAAATTGTGCTTTGCCATACAGGAAAAATATCTTCCAGCATTGAAAGATTAATCACTGGCAAAATGTATATTTAAAAGGAACAAGGTAATATACAATACAGATTAAAGAATATTAAAACAATGTGAGGGTTGGAAGAGATGGTTAAACCAGAAGCTGAACCATTTCAGATTTTAGGAGTAGTTGAATTAAAAATAAAAAGTATAAAATAAACTTTTTCAAAAGCATATTTGCTAAGTGAGAGAGGGAAAAATTAATTAGTTTTCAGTAGGGTGAATCTGAGGCAGCTTCACATGCTGAGACTAAATATTTAGCTAAAGTTTTATATTGGTGTACATGTACAGTGGACACCACTGGAATGCAATGAACAAAATATTTGACAGAGAAAGGAACCACAATGTCCAAGGCTTCTGAGCATTATTTGCTTTACACATATGGTGAGAAAAATGACTCATGCAATGTTTATATTCTTCAGGTATATGTATATAATACATATATTGAATGTATCCATACACGGCGTGCTTGTGCTTTTTGCTATGTGGTGTTACCTAGGTAATATCAGTTTACAAATGAATATTTTAGAATAATTGTAATCATAGTCATGCATAATAA
Source organism: Podocnemis expansa (assembly GCA_007922195.1). Classification (NCBI taxonomy): domain Eukaryota; kingdom Metazoa; phylum Chordata; order Testudines; family Podocnemididae; genus Podocnemis; species Podocnemis expansa. Next base: position 804,904 of record ML681982.1, read on the forward strand.
TTTTCCATATCTAATTGATAACATTTTAAAAAGTGTCCAAGTGTCCTATAGCTTAAGTCCCATTGGGTATGTCTACACTTACAAATTAATTTGAATTGATGAGGATCAGTTTGAATTAAATAAAAGCATGGCCATACTGGCTTTCATTAATTTGAACTAAGGAATGCCTTAGTTTGAATTAAGGAAAACTAACTTCTAAGTTATAAAACCTGGTTTACCTTCGAAGTGACATTTAATTCGAACTCTTCAAATTAACCCAATGTAGCTGTGTTAATTCGAACTAACTGTTAGTTCAAATTAGCCACGGCTTGATTTTTTCCTATGCAATAGCACCCCCTACCTAATTCAAACTAGCAAGTCCTGTGTATGGACATGCTAGTTCAAATTAGGGTTTCTAGTGTGGCCATGTTAATTCGAATTAATGTAATTCAAACTAATCATTATTAGCTCAAATTGATTAGTTTGAATTCAGTTAATTCGAACAAACCTAAGTGTAGACATACCCATTGAAAGTAAATGGGATTTAGGCCCCTAAGTGTCTAAGGGAACATCTACACTACAGTAAGACACCAGAAGGTAGCCCATATAAGCTGACCAGGACTCACTGAGCTTGGGCTATGGGATGTAAAATTGCAGCATAGCCTGAACTCTAGTCCAAGCCAGAATGTCTATGCTGCTGTTGTATACTCTGCAGCCTGAGCACTGTGAGCACACATTAGCTGACAAGACTTATTGCAGTGTAGACATATCCAACGTCATATTTGAAACTGAGATTTGTGTTCCTAAGTAACTTAGGCATTGCAATGAATAGTGGAGCCATGCCTAAAGATCTTCTAAAATCTGGGTCTTGGGCACTGTTAGAAATTTTACTCATTATCTAAAGCACTTTGAGATCTGAATGATAGAGAACTAGAACATATAGGCTGTGTCTTCTTCACTGGCAAATTAGTCTGGATTAAGGAGGCTAAATCCAGACTGTTTCCAAAGGGATAGCCATGTTAGTCTAGTCCAGCAAAAAAAAGAGGAGTCGTGTGGCACTTTTAAGACTAACAGATTTATTTTTCGCATGAGCTTTCGTGGGAGAAAATCCCACTGCGTCAGATGCTTTGAAGATGGGTGAACTTACAGAATGTAATGAAAATAAATGCAAGGGGGTGTAAAACACAGGATCAGGTCATACAGTAACAGCAAATCAGAGCAGTTGTTAGGTTCAAACCATGCGAAGCCTGAAGTCAAACTACCTTTTGTAATGGGAAAAGAACCCATAGTCTTGATTCAGTCCTGCTTTCACAGAATTTAGCTTGCATATTAATTCGAGTTCAGCTGTTTCTCTTTGAAGTCTTGATGTCCCAGCCACATCTCTGACGACGGTCATTAACAGATCATTTATCGAGTGATTAGAAAGATGGAAGTGCTCAGCAACTGGTTTCTTTGTTTTGTGGTTTCTGATATCAGCTCTGTGTTCATTTATCCTTTTGCTCAGCAATCGTCCTGTTTGTCCAATGTATAAGGTGTTGGGGCATTTCTTGCACATGATGGCATAGATCACATTAGTAGATGAGCAGGTAAATGAGCCTTTGATAGAGTAGCAGGCTTGATTAGGACCTATGATGGTATCTATTGTACAGATATGTGGGCAGACTTGGCAGCGTGGTTCGTTGCAGGGGTGTGTGTTTGCTTTAATGTTTCTGTTGTTAGATCTGTAGTTGCTGGTGAGTATCTGTTTAAGATTGGGCGGCTGTCTGTAGGCATGGCCACACTTGGCTTTTCTTAGTTCAAACTAAGGAACGCTTAGTTCAAGTTAGTACCAGCGCTTAGTTCAAACTAAGCACAATGTGGACTTGAGCTAACAGCTTAGTCAAACTTAATAAGTTCAAACTAAGGCAGTTACTTCGAACTAAAAATGTGTTCTAGTTCAAACTGTGTTAGTTTGAACTAGAACACGTTGTTAATTTGAATTTATAAGTGTGAGGGGAGTTCAAACTAACCCAAAGTTAGTTCAAACTAACCTCAAACTTCTTAGTTCGAACTAATGAGTTCATACTAGCTTTGGCTAGTGAAGATGTAGCCATAAAGAGCACGTATGCTAAAGACAATATGTTGTTTCCACTCTAAAATTTATCTTCACCTGTAAGGAGAAAGATAATATGTTCCTGACTATGCAGCTAATCCGTTATGCATCCTTTTTCATTCCTGAAGATAAATGTAAGGACAGAGATCAGGCATCATGTACATGCCTGGTGAATTTATTCAAATATATATGTATAGTCTGGTTTTCAATAAGTTATACAAGCTGCATATACAAATATGAGGGGGCAGTGCAATAACTAATTTGACCACACAGGTTATTATGAATGTGCATACATATTGGATTACATTCACAAATTCCATTATTTCTATGTATAGCTAGAATAATTGCATGTACTAAAGAGATTGCATGAACATTCTGCACTTGCAGTTGCATACTGAATATTTTGAAACTCTGGCTCATTAAGTATACTTAAGCATCCTGAAAGACAAGGCTTCTTTTACTTTTCTTTTTCAGCTTCTTTTTTGCTGAGAGAGCTTGATGGTATACAACCACCATTTGTACACAGATGGCAAAAGAGAGATCCATAGGAGAACTTATTTATATGAATTCAAATAGTTTTAACACAGAGTTCTACTTTTTGATAAATAGTTTATGCTCCCTGGTGAGATTACACTGGAAACAGAAGTTGTTGATGACTTCCAAAAGAGATGCCATGTAGCATTTTATAAAATAAGTACATAAGTAAATAAATAAATAAAAATAGAAAAATTCAAAACATTGTGTGAATTTTAGAGCGTGGAATAGGTGTTGAGGTGTAAGCCCGGAGGTTCTCTATTGCAGCATTTCCCAACCAGTGTGCCATGGCACACAGGTGTGCCATCAGGCCTGAGCAAGTATGTCAGGTAATTTTTGGAAAAACTTCTCAGAGTTCTGGACTGGCTCATGAATATTCATGAGTTCATTTGGAGACTATGATGGGTGTACCCCAGAATAATAAAAGGTATCGAGATGTGCCATGGCAGAGAAGAGGTTGGGAACCACTGCTCTATTGAAACACAGATCAGGCACAACCAGGCACAACTAGTTATGCTAGCTGCTTACCACTGTAAGGTTAAAAAGGTGGTTGTCCACATGCTGATCCAATAATTCAACCTCTCTTTGAACTTTGCCAATGAGGTTGACAGTCATGGAGGATTTTTTTTCTGAATTGCTTACTCATCTACTGGGTCCTGATCTGAGCTCACCAAACTCAATTCATGTTGAACATCAGATGGTAATTACAATGAAAATAGTATCAACCTAGACTGGATTTGAACCAGAGAACTATGACTGAAACATGTATCTATCACTGATTCTCCAAAGCACTCAGTCTCTCTGACTAGTTATATTTTTATTAACATTGAAAACATCACTAATATTTATATACTGTTTAGTAAGTGAAAGACTGATCTACGTAGATTTTTATGTACCATGTACTCAGTTACGAGCTGCTGTGCTCTAATGCAGTGGATTATGGGGACTTAAAGAACACCTTTACTCTACTCTGCAGGCTCCCAACATTTTGAGTCACAGTAGGGGTCAGGGCAGGGAGACCAACCACTCCTACTATACAGGTAGGCAGGTAACAATTTGGGAACAGGTGAAGCCTTCATTCTGCCCTATGCTCATCCCAAAATGTGTCTGCTAGTGCACTGAATTAGAGTGGAAAAGGAAGAAATCTGCCCCGTAAAAGAGAAGGGAAGAGATTTTTTTTCTCCCACTGAGCAGAAGGGGGAATCAGGAACTGAATTATGACTGAGTTTCGATTCAGTCCCTGCTCTGCTTCTGGGTCATTGTTAGTATGTACTTCCCCCATCATCAGGATGGATGGCAGAGTGTACATCCAGCCCCATGGGTATGTCTATACTGGAGGCTCTGTTAAGTCAACTTAGAGCGTCCACACTGGACACTCCTTTTGACTGCCTGTGTCCAGACTGGCAGATGCTAGGTCAACCCTTCCTGGTGTCCAGGAACTCTGAGAGGGGGCCTGGAAGCCACTTAAGTCAACTTAGGAGCTATTCCCCATCTACACTGGCTTAAATTGACTTAATAAGGTCAACTTCAGTCTTAAATCAACCTTAAGAGGTGGTGTTATTAAGTCAATTTAAGGAAGCGCTTAAGTTGACTTAATAACAGTGCAGTGTGGCCACAGGGGTCTGTAGGCCCACTTAAGCTTCCTTAGGTCGACCTAAGGCTCCAGTGTAGATGTACCCCTTGTGTGTAGCTTGAACATAGTACAAAATTATTGTTTTTACTACCCTTCTTATCTAGGTTTGCTTTAAAAAAACAAGTTACCAGAGAGACAGAGAGAGAGAGAAAGTACAAAACATATTCACTGGTAGTTGATCACACATTCTTACATATTTTAAATTACATGCCTCTCCATAAATATTTTAGATACTGCAGATGAAATTGACTCATCTGTATTATAACCTTAAGTAACCTCTCAGAAATGCTTGATGCAGCATTACTAAATCAAGCCTATGATGTGAATTTTTCACTAGGTGTAAGGTAACTAAATGTGAAGTTGCTTCAGTGGCTCTGCAATCGTTAGTCTGCCTCCAACCTAAGAAATTCCAATAAAAGAGCAAAATGATAAAAAAGGAAATTTTAAGTAGATCAGGGGAAAAAAGTTAAATTATTTCTGTTATTGGTGCAAAATGTGAGGTACTTGTTGAAAGTGACTGAGGTATTTGTCACTTATTTTATACCATGAACTAGACCCTTTGTCCTGTTTTAGATGCTTTTCACAGAGCAATGCTACAATCAAAACAATGACCATTTGATGATTCTACTTCTGTTGGTAAATCATCAGGAGGTATAGAAAGGCCATAGGACGTATGTCTAAGACAAAGGAGGCATTGTCAGACACTGTGTGTCCCCAGTATGATGAGGTAGACTAAGCAAGGGGCCCACTGCTGGAGGCCTCAGGGTCCTGCCACAACCATCCCAGAAAAAAGAATAGTAAAGGAGTCCTCAGAGTTTCACAGTCAGTGTGGACTGCATCCAATCAAAGGAACACTATAGGGACTAAGCAGTTAGAGGCTTGCAGGCTAGTATAAAAGGAGCTGCAATGCAGAGTCAGCCCTGGTCTACATGTACTGCAGATTTTGGCAGCGGTCAAAGGGAATGTATCAACCCCCTAACACCTAGTTACTGCATGTGTCCGCTGTGCTGAGGTGAAGAGAAGTGCCTTGCCTTGACTCAGTGCCACTTCACTTTCAGATTGACTGAGTGAGTCTTCACAGACCCGCAGCTGAACTGTGAAGTTCAAATTGACAGCTGTGAATTTGCCATTGTCAGCATAGACCAGTCCTAAGTTGCTGCTTGGAGCCTGGGGGTGGGGGGAGGCAGTCTTCCTCTTGGGCTCAAAAGCTGCAGCAACATGGACAGCTCAGTGCCGTCAAGCCTGGGGCAGGGGCTGGTGAGAGAAAGCTTTTATTGGCTGCTGGGCCTGAGGTAAGGGAAAAGCATTGGTGAAGACTATGGATGCAGGGAAGTGGTCCACCAGGACAGTGGTTCTCAACCTTTTGCGAGTTGTGACATACTTGGCTGCTTGTCGCAACCCTACTGGACACACCAGCCCACCCTGTCCAGACCAAATACAGTCATCTCCCTAGCTCTCCATGGCACACTTAGTGCTCTGTGGCAACACAAGTAATGTGTCCCAACACAGTAGTTGAGAACTGCTGCATCAGGGACCTGAAAGCAGTTTATTTAAAGGTATATCGTGATCCATGGCTGCTATTCTTAAGGTCCCTGGGATGGGATCTAGAGAAATAGGAAAACCTGTTGTCCCCTGTCCTCCTTGCCACAACTGTAGTCATATTGGGGAAGTGGCCTACAGTTGGATAGTGATAAACTGCCAGAACAGGATCTGAATGATTAAGAGGCCCAGCTGTAGAATCTCTGGATGGGAGGCCTGGGGGCTTGGCCCCACACCAGAATGGTCAATAAGATCATGGGACTATTTGAAGGCTAGCTGAGAAGGAGCGGGAGGGCCAGTTAGACTGAGTGCAGGGGGGTCTGCAGGAAGACGCTGACACCTGAATGATATTGGGACAGGATCCTTATAGGACTTGTGTCCCAGAAGGAATTTCTCTATTTGTTTTTTATGTAGAGTGTGGGTGACTTTGCTGGAGGGCTGAGTCACTAGAAACCAGAAAACTGCCAGAAGGGTTCAGAGCAGATGAAAAGAAGTGCAGACACACACCTGAACGAGGGGACACTCATGAGACGTGGGTGCTACGCTGTTGCACCCAACAATTCCAAGCCGTTGGAAAGGCCCTTCAGGCTGCTAGGATAAGTTGAAAGCCTCAGATCATTCTAATTTGTGGTGCAGCACTGGGCTAGTAGCAGGATCAGGAGGCTACAAAAGAAATAGAAGAAACTTTATATTCTATTGTATTTTTAAGAAATAATACATTATTTTATAACAAATTGTTGCATAATGCACATATATGCAAGAAGGCAGACACAGGTGTATGAAGGAATCTTTAACTATAATATTTCTTGTCTTTTCCCTTCTTAATACTAAACCTGGCATTTGGTTAGCATAATTTTAAAAAAAATATATTGTTGGTGTGTATGGTAAGTTGGTTTTGATTAGCGTGAGTATCTAGTAGCATTTCATGATTTTAGGGGATTATTTCACATATTCCACCACTTTGTGAGAGCTTTGTAATTACCTAGTGGAAACATTATACTTAAAGTGGACTAAGTTAATCAGTTCCTGGTCTCCAGAGTAAATCTCTTTGTATAAGAGCAACATGTGGATCTGACATACAGGTGGCTGTTGTTTGGATCTAAGCCTCTTCGATGGGAGCAAAAAAATCGGGATATTTAATAGGATTTTCTCATACAAACATAACTTTGTAAACTAAATGCCATAGAGTCTAACAAAATAGAAAAATGACATTCTAACAAGTATAACTAAATACCTTCTGGAAAAGGTTTTTATACACAAGTGCAAATGACATAGTAAGGCTCTGACAATTGATTTTTTTTCCTGTAGAAACACACCTTATTCTAGAGTCACACAAAACAACTAGACAAGATAAGAATGAGATGGAATAAATGTTACAGTATTAATTATTTTTATATCATGATCTATTTTGAGCTACCTTGTTTTTGCAAACATGCAGAGAAGCTATGTTTGTGAACATATGCAATGTGAAGCAAACTGAAATAGTCTGATTATTTTAAATTACAATAATGAACTGGTAACATTAACTTTTAGCAATGAAAACCAAACAAAAGCATTCCATGAGCAATCTTTCTTCAACAAGTATTAGCTTAAAATATCTGAATGAATCTTTTCCCATGGGAATGCCATTATATTAAGACAAAGAACTTCAAGCTAATTATAATAATTGCAGTTTCTGACTGAATCCCTTCATTTTCCTGAGTCTCAGTTTTCTCTTCCCTAGTCATCAAAAGCTTTACTTAGTGCTGGATGACTTCTAATTAATTTCTAGGCATCTTATTTTCATAATGCTGGATAAACTCAGTTAACTTTCAATCAGGTATGCTAAAATTCATAGCACAATAAACAGAAATACACAAACTCTCCAGTTCATCAGTTTGTTTCTTTTGGTTGTGAGACGGAGAGTTAGCTTGAATTATCACTCTTCTTTTAACAGTTTATGTTGTATCCTCAACTCACCTCTCCCCTATATCCCATATATCTTTTGACAATTTTCCCCAATGGTGACAAAATATTGAAACTCAAGTTTTTCTATTGCCAATGGCTATATCTACACCTAAAATCTTAGTTGAGACTTGGTTAGTTCAAACTAGCTGCACTTTTTTTACTTCAAACTAAAAAAGCGTGGCTAGTTCGAACTAAAAACTAGTGCAAACTAGAAAAAGTGCTTAGTTTGAACTAACTGCTAGTTCAAACTTATTTAGTTTGAACTAGCATGTCTACAACCAGCTGAACTAACTAGTTAGAACTAAGCTTTGCTTAAAATTTTTCAGACTAAGCTTTGCTTTTCAAAGCTTTGCTTAAATTTTTTTAGTTCAGACTAAGCAAAGCCTAGTGTAGACAGGATTCAAATTAGCTGGAATTAAGGCTCCTTAATTTGAACTAATTTGCTAGTGTAGACATAGCCAATAATATTATTTTTAATTGTATGGGATACTGCACATTAAATGTCACATCTGCCGATGCTCATTTGCAGTGAAAGCTTATCTACATGGCAAAGTCATTGTGAAATAACCTAGGATGTGAATTTAAAGAGCTATAGCTATTCAACACTAGATCCCTGTGTTAACACTCTTATTCAGCCCAAAGTGTGGACTATGTTGAACCACAGAAAGGCAATTTCAGTAGGTAATCAGAATGTCCTCTTGGAGGGGAGCTAGTGCAGAAGAACTGTTCTGCAATAGCTATTCTGATTTATTTTCTCCTGTGCTCAAGCCCTTATGTAGTAACTGCCAAACCTGTTGAATTAGTCTGCAATCTTACTTCAGGCTATTACTGCTGTTCCATCTGTATTCTAGTAATGTGTAAAGAATCAGATGCTCCTTTTTAACTGTAGAGAAGTCTGTGAACTAATGAATGAATACATCAAATTATCATACCACACCAATCATATTAATTGTCTTGTTTCAGGAAGAAATATACCCTGCCTGGACAATCTATTGTAATTTAAAATTCTTGAAATAAAGTAAGAGGATTATTTTAACATGTTATATACATGGAATTCCTATTTTAACCAATTGTAGAAAATCATTTTACATTAGCAGGTAACCTTTGAATGTAGAATTGTTTAGAAACTGGGGTAGGCTTAAGCACAGAATTTTTCATTAAGGATTTATAGGCTGCTAAAAAAATCCTGAAGAATATATCAACAATTAATTTGTCCTCTGAAAATGTTTCTTTGATGCTAGTTAATATAGTATCAGGAGGTTCCATTTCCCAGTTTGGTCCAAACATAGCATCTATATACATGGTCTTTTCCTGGGCATGCTCTTCATTAATTTTTTTTTAAGAAGCAGCAGCAGCAGCAAACTACAGCCTGAACTTTCTCTTGAACTTTGCTATTTCTAGGATTTTCCCTTGCTCCTCGCTCCTTCTGTCTCAGAAAGAGGCCTTGACCCTTCTTCTAGTCTGTTTTGTAGCTAACATGACCTACTAGCACCAGAAATAACACCTCACCTGGCATTATGACTTAGCCAACCAGCTCTGCTTTTGGTAGGCCTGTAAACCTGCCATCCTGTGTAACATGTAGTATCAGCTAATTTTATTAGGATTATTGAGCCCACTCCTGAAGTCCTTAATCAGTCACTAATCATCCAAAGCTCTTCACAGAAAACCAATATTGAGAGCAGCTAGAGGAGATAGGTAAAACATAAAATGTCTTGTTTTTCCCCCAACATGCTCCCCTTTTTATTCTTTTTCCATGCAATGACACCATCATAATTATTTATATGTGGCTTCACAATGGTTCTTGTGGAAATGACTAATGTTACTAATACAGGATTGCCCTCTGTGACTTGGAGTTTTAAATCCTGCTATAGCTAGCAACAGTGGCTAGGGAGGACAAGCTTTTCTCCCTAATACATAGTAGGTATTAAAAGAGCAATGCTATGCAGCCTCACCACAAATTTTGTTTTGGTTATTTAAAGGAGTCAGTGGTTTCTTCTATAATCCAGCCTACTGAGCCAAAAGCAGTTTAAAGAAATATATTCCCCCATCCCCCACACCAACCGTAAACACATCACGATAGTAGTAGCAAAAGAAAATCATAAAACAACCAAACTGTGGAAAAGTGACTGCCAAATGCATTGTAAATTATAATGATAAAAAATCAGCTGGGAAATAGTGTAGCAATGCACTTTTAATGCCAGCCATGCTTTAGTGATAAAAACATGTCTTCCCTAATAAATCTTGCTAGAAAAGGTGTGGTTTCCTGAAGTGTTCAACTGGATGATCAAGAGCAATTAATCATTGGTTTAGTGCATTCAAAAGGAGGAGGCAGAAACAGGTAATCACTCATAAGAGCTTTAGTGAACTATATATTTTCACTGATAATAGTTACTTATTTTTTAAAAGTTCCTATCCAGTGCTTTGGGCACATGTACAAATCACAAAGAGCAAAGGTCTATATAATAAATTCTAACAATACAGTATATCCAGCACCAACTTCTTCAAATTGATAGAGCCCTGTGTGGATACAAAAATATGGATCCGTATCCAATCCACATCCTCTCAGTGACAGTATATATCCAGTCTGCAATCTGCATGCCATGTTTTATTTATAGCCATAACCACATACGCCACCAAGCTTGGGCTCACAGTCAGCATTTTAGCCTTTGATTGGCTCATTCCCATTATGGGTCCTGCCCACTTTGTCCTTTTCTTGTTTGCAGTTCTCATGCTGTGCTGTTAATCAGATTTCCTTGGCCACCAGTGAAAACTTTGATTGATAGCATGTCAGTGAGCAGTGACTCTCCAAGCCCCAGCCTGCTATGGCTGAGACTCTGATTGGCTGGCGGGCCATAATCAGAGCTGAGCTGGGATTGGCTGGAGCTCTTTCTTGTTCCCCTCTGTGTTGCTGACACAGATCATAGCAGCAGCTGCAGCGATGGATTGCATCCTGGGCAGATAAAAAGAGAATCTGTATCCACAGGTCAATCCTCAGCAAGGGGTCTTGCAGCCGCACCCGCTTCTGTGATGCAGACCCCCGCAGATCTGCAGTGGAAGGATGTGAATCTGTAGGGCTCTACAAATTGGGATTCAACTAGGAAATGTATTTCACTTTGTGCTGCTATACTGATGTTGTATTTGGCAAGTTCTTATCCGCAAAATTCTGTGCCCCTTTCAAGCCCACCAGCATCATCAGAAACATTATGTACATTGCAAGATGCAAAGTTCATTATTCTTTGCATATAATGTTTCTTTTATACCTTTTGGTCTCAGCATACTAGTAAGTCAATAACGCAGTGGTCTATGTTGGGGACAGCAGCATTATCCCTAAGGGTGGTTGCTCTGATGCAGAAGAATATTGATGCCGGTGTCACTCCAAGTCAACAATGGAAAACCATCATTCTTGCACCATAGCTGCATGCAAGTTTGTGACCAGGGATCCTCACCAGTATCCTCTGCCTGAACCTGGAACCACTTGTCCATTACCTTTCAAAGAACAGAATGAGAGAAGAGGTGGCAAGAAATAAAGACCGTAGACCTACACAAAGGCTTGTTTACAGTGTTACTGGTTTGTGCAGCTAGTCTTATCTTTGTTGGTCTTTTTATCTACTGATGCAGAAGTCCAAACAAAGGTGCAGACCTTTTTTAGATGCAGGTGAGACAATTGAGACAATGAATGCAGAACCAATTGAGGGCCAAAGAAACCAAGTATAGAAGCGCCAAAACTTGTTTGCTAATGCTGCTGCAGACTGAAGCAGAAAATTACTGCTCCACAGAAGTCCATGGGTCATGACTGACTAGCAAGCCAGACAGACAATTTGAATACAGACCTTCTCTTAGAACACCTGCCTCCCAGGCTGAGGAATCTGATCTACCCACAACAGTGGTTCTTTTTACCTCTGGTCCCTACCATTTGACCTGTCCAACTGAGTTGGCCCTACTAGGCATAACATAACTCTCCATCACTGAAAGTCACAGGCCTTTCCAGCATGTCAAGGTGAAGCCCCCAAGGACTATCCTAAAGCTAAATTTTTCTGAGGAGGTACAGCATGGTATCTAGTGCTTGGTATTCAGGGTTAGAAGTCAAGCATGCTCTGGTTTGCTACATTCATGGCACCAGTGTTAGCAACAGTGGTTCAGTTTAATGTTTTGGAGGAACTCTGCTATGTTGTGCATTTGTACACTACTGTGCATTAGGTACCCAAGGAATAATTTCTTAAACAGTTGTACAATACCGAGAAGGTGGAATTTGAATTGTTTTAGGAAGAGCCCTTGTCCATGTAAGTGTGGAAGGCAGAGGTAGGCAATCAGCCAAGATGGCAACTAACCAATCACCTTCTCCATAAATGATCTTATGGCTTAGTGGAAGTGATTAGTGGTAATTACTCTATGGCTGTGTTCACACAGCACTTTTGTTTCGAAACAACCTCATTGTTTCGAAACAAAAAAAAACATGTTCAC